>CAMAPF010000893.1:0-21697 GCA_945859915.1 Cuscuta epithymum
AGAAAATAAATCTAAATTAAAACAAACATGATCTGTGGCACCGGTGTCAATGATCCATTCATTAGAATTGAAAAGCGAAGTAGATAAGACAAGAGGCGTACCAATCATATTAGCTTTAGGTTCTTTAGAGTTTTGAAGCAAACGAAGTAATTGTTGAATAGGGTCGTTACCGGCATTATGAGCAAGAGTAGAGGAACCATGTGTATTTCCTTTGCGATAAAACTTATGGCCGGGCGGATAGCCATGAAGGCGATAACATACCTGTTGAGTGTGACCAAGAAGGCCGCAGTGGGAACATTTGGGTTTGGATGGTCCTCTAGGAGACTGCTTGGAGGCCCCGTGTTGGTGAGCGACATAGGCAGTAGGTTGGGCAGTAGATGGTGAGGGAAGCAAACCTGGCAGAGACCCTCCAGAAAGCTGTTGAAGGCTTGCGGATCCTGGAAGCATAGAGGAAGGAGGTGGGGCAGCAGACTGAAAGGCAGCGTGCTCCAAAGAGGAAACGGAAGGAGCATGAAGACGTTGTGCTTCATCTTGAAGTAAAAGGGAGTAGGCACGTTTAACGGAAGGGAGGGTTGTGTTAAGAAGAAGCTGACTACGTGATTGGGCATAGGTATCTCGGAGACCCATTAAAAACTGCATCAAGCGGCGACGTTCAATTTGATTGAAATAGGCTGTCCGGGCAGTGCAAGTGCATTGCGGTGGAGGATCAAGGAGGTTGAGTTCTTCCCATAGTCCGGACAGTTTATTGTGATAAACGGGAATAGAATCGTCCCGTTGATGGAGAGTAGCAATAGAGCGCTCAAGTTCATAAATTCGGGGACCATTGGCTGTGGAATATCGGTCTTTGAAGTCGGACCAAACAGCAGACGCGGTGGGGGCATAAAGAACAGTAGGAGCGAGGGATGAGTGAACGGAATGAAGCATCCAGGACATTACCATGTTGTTGATACGCTGCCAACGACTGTGATCTCTATGCCCCGCCGGAGGAGCTGGTAACGAGCCATCAACAAAGCAGAATTTGTTTCGTCCTTTGAGCGCCATGGTCATCGCAAGTGCCCAGGAGGAATAATTTTCGAGGCCGGTGAGAGGGCTGCCGACTAGGGAAACACCAGGATTATCAGATGAGAGTAAGTGATAAGGACTCTCAAAATCATATGTAGAATGTTGTGGTTCATGAAGGAAGCTGGTGGGATTAATTTCATCTTCAGAAGAAGGATCTTCTTCAGCCATGGATGAGGCTTAGCCGAAGGAAGGAAAAACAGAGGGACGAAGGGGTTGTGCTGGGAGTAGTGGTTGGAGAAAGGAAAATACGTCTGATACCATGTAGAAATTGCTAGAATGGAAAGGAATAATCTTATTAACAAAGGACATGATATTTATACAAGTCTATGAAGCTATAACGGTAACACTATTTAAGGAAATAAATCAATAATAAATGAAAACTATACAAGGTGAGAACTAAGTATGGGAATAATACTATAATTAAAATATAGCTGTTACACTTTGTTTAACCGAATTGTGGAAAGAATTGGTATTCTTATCGCCGCCCCCGAAGCCAATATTGTTTTGCCATTTGTTTCCAAAATATATACTATTGCTCAAGTAACCTCATGAGGGTGGGTTTCACACTCTGGAATATAATTCACCGGTACTCCTTTGCCCTCATTGCCTTCTTAAGAATGCCAAATGATATCTACTGGTTGCTTGTGTGATAAGCAAAAGCCAAGTCGAACAATGACGTCTAATCGCCGGCCGGAACAAAACCCTCCTAGAACAAGCCAGGTTCCACCGTCTTGATGTCACGCCCAATTTAAAAAATACGGAGTTACAAATTATTTACAAAGATAGTTTTTTAATAATTAGATGCAACTTTATTTATAAAATGATTTCCATTTTTGTTAATTATAAAACATCAAAAAAATATTATCTAGATTTTAATTTGTTTTACACCATGTGTTTTTTAAATTATAATTATTGTAACATTTTTCGAAAGAATTTCATTTTGAATAACATAAGTAATATTTTAGTAATCCTATATGCAAACTCAATATTCGAAGTGAATAATATTGACTTTTAATAAACTGAAAAAAAAAATGGATGGATGGTGAGTAACTAGTAAATACAGAGTATGTTATTCTTATATTCAGAAGGGGAATAGTAAGTTTATAGGTATTTTGGCAGGATCCGGAGCCTCTACCTTACTTTAAAGTAAGGTAGGGTGTCTTGCTTCTTCCGGGTCGTTCGATCAACAATTCAACGGTCGAAGATCTAGGGCTCCACTTTTTCGCTAATCTCGAGGCCTGCTTGGCATAGATAACTTAGGATCTTTTAACTTTTTACTTGGAACTAAAACTTTGTGGTCTGATTTGGTTTGATTTGATTTGGCCTTGTCTGTTTAAATTCGGTTTGATCTAATAGATGTCTTGTCTATATGTATTTTATAACTGTTGAAATATGATCATGTCTATTAAAATTTGATCTGATTTGTTTAAGTCTGGTCAGATATGGTCTAGTCTAATCCAATTTGGGACTGAAATCCTTATATATATAAATTTATAATGAGAGTATGGTTGTAATCTATAATCAAAAGAAGTAATTTTTGTCTCAATTAATGAATTATTACTTAATTACTCTAATTAATAACAATCAAGGGTTAATTACAATTATAATTATATTCAAAAAAATATAATGAGAGTGTGATTGAAATATATATAATGGGAGTGTGATTGAAATCTCAAGAGAAACCTATTTGAAGCCAAAAGAAGTGATTTTTGTTGTCTCAATTTATTAACCATTACTTAAATGCTCTATAATTAATAAAAATCAAGGGTTAATTAAAAATATAATTAATGTGTGTATGATGTAGGGTGTTTTCTTGTTTTACAGGAAAACCATGCACTAGTTGCCAAAATGCGGGAGAAAAATTAGGTTTTCTAAGAATACGAAAAACGTGGGACTCGAATCCGAAATAAATAGGGTTGGGAGGAATTTTGGATTCCATGAATCCGAAAATCAATTTTTTCTTTTTGGGATTTCACTAATTCGGATTAGATGAATCCGATTCCATCTTTTCTTTATTATTATTTTATTTTAATGGTTCTTTAATCATTTTTAATCAGGGCCGTAGATAAAGGCGTGCAAGAAGTGCTATCGCACAAGGCCTCTAGATTCAGAAGGCCCAAAATTTTAAATATAGTCTACATAATATACAAAATCCTTTTTTATTTGATTAAAGATTCCTATTTTAATATTTTGTTTTTAAATACAAACATTAAATACTAATATTAATATGTAATTAAAATGCAATTGTTAATTATAAATGTGCAACTTCTTTATTACATAAAGCCTGGATAAGGCTTAATTATAGTAATTAGCACAAATTCCTCGTACAGTTTGGACGAGCTTGGTTTTAAGGGACGGAGTAGTTTTTTCAGTAATATCCTACTCTATATTTTTTAGTTCATGATTTTAATTCATTTCTTTTCGCTTTTAGTTTTTTCTAATACCGATTTTGGCTGTTTAGGTTCGAAATATGATTATATCTCAATGTCAAATTGATTGTAGTCTTTTTTGGGTTATTTTTTAAAGGCTGTTTTTTATATTTTATTTATTTAATATAAGGCCTATTTTACGTGATTTGCACCAGGTCTCCTAATCTATTGAGCCGACCCTGTTTTTAATCTACGTATACATTTAGTCTTTGGATAATATATATATTTTTTCAATATTATAAAGATGTTTTTGAATTGTTTTCAGTCCCAGATCAGATCAGATTTAAATTTATAATTTTATAATTTTCTTAGCTAAATTTGAGAGCATAAATCTTCTTAAAAATTAAAATTACATAACTTGACATAGAATTAGAGGAAAATATTGATTGAGTTTGTTTCTTTATCAAAAAGAGATTGTTATCATCATGATTGACTAAAAACAAAACCAACATAAATTTCAGTTTACCACACTTAGGATGTTTCCTTTTTGACTTTTTTAGTCTGAGACTAGACCAGACTCATCTAGATCTGACCAGATCAAACCAGACCTAAACAGATCAGACTAGAATAGACCAAACTAATTCCATGGTTATAAAATACATTGAGATCAGACATTTACCAGACCATACAAGACCAGTTCAGGCCAGACCACACCGGACTCCGACAAGCCAAACCAGACCAGAATAACAAATTTCAATCCAAAAAGAAAACACCCTTAAATTTCAGGGGCGAAAAACAATTGAAGGCACTACTCCCTCCATCCCAATTGAAGGTTCTCATGCGGTTTACGATGTTTTACTGACCATAAAGCTAACTAATCTCTGTCTAGGATTATTTTTAGTAAATAAAATTACATATTTAGAAACTATCTTAAAAATTTTATAATAACTGATCAAGAAAAATTAAATTTGATAAAAGTTGGATATATAAAGTAAAAGATTAAGAACAATTCACGTTGACCGAAAAATAGTGGACGAGAACCTTTAAATCGGACGGAGGCCGGGAGTATGTACCATATTTTGAGAGACTAAAAGAGATAGTTAAACCTTATAATTAAAACTAGTTTTGGGTTAACATACATATTTAATAATGTTCTAAAGTTACAAAATCTGATATATTATTATTTACGTATATTATTATTATTATTATTATTATTATTATTATTATTATTATTATTATTATTATTATTATTATTATTATTATATTATTATTATTATTATTATAACGTTCAACCACATACCTATTCGGATTTCCCAAATCCGAAAGTGGAGAGAGGAAACAAACCCTTCCTCAAAGTCGGTTTTCACAACTCCGACTCTCGTGTTTTTGTCCTTAAAAAGGCATCTTCGTATTTTGGGAACAAGAACGAAAAAGTCCCGTAAATCTGTCTTTCTCTCTATGATGTAAGTAAATATTAGAAAATTGATAATGAATAGAATAAATATAAATAAATCATTTACAAAAACATTGGAAACCTAAAAATGCAGAATTAATTAAGAGACGTAATAACATAACGTTAGATATATGAAACGTTCCCATTTAAAAGTATAAAAAATTTGATTTTTCTATATTTTAAAAGTATTTATGGAAAAGAGGCTTTTAGAGGTATCTTTTTTTATAACACTTTTATGTGCAAAATTTTAATAGGGCCTTATTAAGAATAATTCTTTAGTAAAAATAATACGATAGTATTATTATTATTTTGATTACGGAAATTAGTGTGAGTAATATATATAGCCATTAGGGTGCGGTTTCAATGAGAACGATGCTTAACGTGAGAACATGCACACTCACATTTAAATCATTGTGGTGCACAATAGAACTCTTCTGTTGCACATTTTCAATTTGCTCGAATTAAGCCTATATTAAATTAACACGGTGGCATTTTAGTTAATGTTGCGAAAACACGAAAAAAGTGCAGTATACAAGCTTCATTGTGCAACACGATGAGGTAACTGTGTTATTCTCACGTTCTCACGTTAAGCTTCATTGAAGCATTCTCACGTTCTCCGAAGTGCCTCTTTTATTAGAAATTAACTACTACATGATTTTATTTTTCCGGCCTAACTTGAGTCAATGATTCATTGATTCAATGCGTGATTTTATTTTCCTCTTTTGAAATCGAGACAAAAGTTTGGGAGCCATGGTACAAATAAGTAAACACATAATTTAGTGGAATGTTTAACAATATATGTTAGTAATTTTCTATATAAAGTTCAAAGCATTTAATTTAATTAATTGTGAATTGAGAATTCCGTAATTACAATATTGATAACACTAAATAAAAAAAGCAAGAATCAACTAGTGTTTAATTATACATTACTTTAGCATTTAGAAAAATAATATAAAATTAGAAAATTTCTGAAAATACAAACAAATAACTAAATAACCAGATAAAAAAACATAGACAGATAGAATTAACTATAGAACCTGGAGCGTAGAAGCCTAGAAATATAAGTCAAACTGCCCAAGGGAAAACAAATAAAAAAATAACTAGAAAATACTTATGTATAATACTAATAAATATAAAATTTTGGGCCCCTGATTTTTACAAATTTTTGGGGCCCTGAGGCCCATGCCTCTCCAGCCTTACATAAGGCACGGCCCTGCATATACATACTTCATATGCATTTAGTATGTATATTCACATTATTATTGAGGAATATTGACATGAATTACTTTCAGAAATAAAATAGAACCTATTTGATAATACTGAAAATGAGTTCAAATCTGTTGAAATTTGTGAAATACTTACTGAAGCGATCGAATTGGTTGAATTTCTTGAATTAAGAAAAATGTTAAAATACACTTTATCAACAAAATAAAAAAGGAATTATATGGAAAATAGCAAATAGTCACCTTTCACAAATTCTGTGAAATCAATTATACATTTATACAGTAACTTTAGAGCTCGTTTGGTAACCCATTTTTTCGGCTTATCAGGCTTATCAGCCATCTGTTTCACCAAACACGTAAATTTTGATTTCACGCGCTGAATTGTGTAATAAGCAGAAAAAGTAAGGTTGGAGTTACTTTTCTGACTGTATTGGCTGAAGTTATTGTAGATGATCATTTTAGCTATTTTTTCATATAATTTTTTATTATATTTATTAATAAAAAATATTTTAAATATAATTTTTTCATGAATCAACAGAATCAGACAATACTGCTAGAACTTTATAAATCTCAACAGAATCAGCCAATTCAGCCAATTTTAGTGTTATCAAACGGGCTCTTAGTTTTATTCATTTTGATTATTACATCAAAAGTTAAATATTTTATAAAGAAGTGGTTGATAATTTATAAGCTGAATACATGAGTTACCAAACCAACCGTTAACTTCATTCGTGGTGCAACACACGTATCAATTGATTAGTAGGTTTAAATAAATAATACAAATAAATCTCAGGAATACTTGCGTTAGTGCCTGTGGCTGCCAGCTTTCGTGCTACGATTTTAAATTAAAGATGTCCATTGTCCATTTATCTTCCCAATAAATTAAAGTAAAATGTGAAATAGTGTAGTCTGTATAGAATAAATCAGCGAGTCAAAAAAAATCAAAGAACTATTCAACAGATACAGATACCACTATATACGACTATACCAAACGCCGATATATTTGTTTGATTGATCGTTCTTTTTTATTTGTTGGGTAATACTTTCTCCCTTCTTAAATAGTTGTACTTCTTTTCATTTTTAGAATCCTTTTCAATAAATATACATATGTATTGTCATTTTTCATACGTTTTCATCATTTTTCCTACTTTTTTTCATTTAAATACAATTCATTACACCTTTTACATTACCCATATCATTTTCCCCTTAAAAGTTAAAACATGTGCCAAGGCCTAAGAAGACAAGTATGGGAGAATGGAGTGAATACAATAACATATAAATAAATGAAAACATAGTGACAGGAAGATGAAAAAAGAAAGAGTAGAAATACGAAAGAGTCAGTGACGTCTTCGATTAACGGAATAAGTTGGCGGATTGTTAAAGAATGTTTTATAATTTAGGTGCTTGGCCTTAACTAGTAGAAAACGTCATATTTCAAAATGCTAACTCAAACATCTTCTATGCTATTTGTAGTGTTTTCATTTCAGCGGTTCCGTCCAAAAACGCTATGGCCTATAGCTATTTACCAAACAATGTTTTCACATATTGAAAACGCTAAAAAGGGACAATTCGTCATTTTTTTACTGAAATACCATTTTCCAATTGAAACACCTCCTTCATAGATTTTTTTTCTTCCAAAATAATGCTAATTTAAATTAAAAATTATTTACGAAATTAGGTTCAAAATAAAAATATTTCTCAAAATACTGCTAGAGTGAGTCTTAGTTAAACAAAGGCGTCAACTCGTTTGACGACTTTCGGTAGCAAATCGGAAATCACACCCAAGGAATCATCTCATATACGGGACCAACCTGTATTTTTAGGCGGTGTTGTTCTAGAAGCACCGCCGCCTTGCCATTTTTTATCCCTTGCCATCAACTTCCTCCATTGACATCCATTCAAAAGTCTGATTTGAGCTCTCCGTTGATGTACAACAAAATGAAACCCAAACTCGAGACAGAGAAGAAGAAGCAGCAGAATTCATGAACAAAAGCACAAACACATTCACAATTTAGGTTCAAAATAAAAATATTTCTCAAAATACTGCTAGAGTGAGCCTTAGTTAAACAAAGCCGTCAACTCGCTTGGCGACTTTCGGTAGCAAATCGGAAATCATCACACCCAAGGAATAATCTCATTTACGGGACCAACCAATATTTTTAGGCGGTGTTGTTCTAGAAGCACCGCCGCCTTGCCATTTTTTATCCCTTGCCATCAACCTCCTCCATTGACATCCATTCAAAATCCTGATTTGAGCTCTCCCGCCTCTCTGTTAATGTACAACAAATTGAAACCCAGACTCGAGACAGAGAAGAAGAAGAAGAAGAAGAAGAAGAAGAAGAAGAAGAAGAAGCAGAATTCATGAACAAAAGCACAAACACATTTACAATTGGAACGGACCAAATCCCTGGTCAGAGAAAACTCAGCCGAATGAAACAAAAAGGAGCAGAGAATCAGTCGGAAAAGAAATCACAAGCGATGAGAAAACCTGAAAGAAGATCGCCAAAACTACTCCAAATATCATCCACGATCGTTACTGAGACGAAAGTAGAAGAGACGGAAGTCCACCACATTCTTCTAGGTAGATCATATCTCCATCATACTTTATGGTTCGCCCATCATCTATCGCCACATTCTTCTATTTTTAATTGCAATTGTTTGACTCTCACGCTTGACAACACAATTGACTTTCTCATTAACACAAATTCAATAATATTTTATTTCATATTAATTTGATTGTATATATTAGTAAAAAATTGTGATCAAAATAAAGTGTCTAAATATCACAATGGTGCAACTATTAAAGAATGAATGAATTAACTTTTAATAAAAATTCTCTTTCCCTTCAAATATAAATAATTACTCTTATGCTTGAAAAACTATACCGATAATGACAGATCTAATGTTATATTGGTGTGTAGGGTGGATTTCCGCCGCTAAGGTTTTCTTCTCTGCTATCGATTCTTTTGAGGAGCGGACGTCTCCCTACATTATTAGTTAGGGTTTTTTGTTCTGCCGATCGAGCTTTGTTCGTCCGGCTGAGCTTTTCGTGGAACGAGAGTTTCGTGATTGGAGTTTTGGAACGTGAGTGGAACGCAAGGGCGGTGGGGTGCGGCTTGGATTCACTACAAGAATTTTGATCTAATGTGACAATTTTTTTCGTCATGTAATATTCATTTTTTGTCACTAAAACTTTTATATGACGAATTTTGATCGTCACAGTGATCGTCACCGTAGCTCCGTGGTATTAGGTATATGTGACAAATTTTTTATTCGTCGCCAAATAAATAACATTTAATGACGATTCAGCACTTCGTCATCATTATTAATCACTTTTCATGACGCCAAATGTGTCACATTTATATCGATTTTTTTGTCATCTAAATATGTATTTTGTCACTAATAATTCGAATAATAAATGACAAAATCATAAATTGTCAACAAAACATAGGATTTAGTGACAAACCTCGATAGATTTTCTAGGTTTTAAATTGTGATGATAACAAAATTAAGTTACTTATTTTTGTCATATTTATACACATTCATCGTTAATTGGAATTACTTTAGTTACTAGTTTTTCGTCACTTTTCAACATTTTATGATAAACATATAATTATATTATATTTTTCACCATTCAAATTATGTAAGGTAATTTGATATAGTACTGAAATGTAAATATCAACAAAGTAGTACATTCAAGGCTAAAGATTGTACTTTATGCCAAAACTAAACTACTCAATTAAATTTTTAACATTCTTGTGCGGATATATAAAATAATAGATGACTAAAACAAATGACTAGCTAAATAACTTATAATTATACTAGAACATTGAGCTAAAAGTAGAGATTATAAATCCTTTCACTTATTTAGTACTCCGTATTAAAAAATGCTGACTTTCTCCACTTTGAAGCTTGATGAGGTAATTGACTTCTACCTCGACTTTCTTCGCTTTAACGCCTCTTTTCCATTATCTTCGACTTGAATCTTAAATCCATCGACTAGTGCACACTTCTACCTCTTTCTCTAGTTTTTCATGCTGCTCTGGTAATCCATAATGTTCATTTTACTGAATATGGCTTTAGATCACAGTGAACAACTCCTTAAAGATGCCAGTAAGAATTCATGCTTAAAGTTTGAACCAAAACTGCTCTCGCATCTTCTTATGAGTATTTCCCAACCCTTCATTCCAAAAGCACAAGATTAAAATGATGTTAATAAGTATAGTGACTGCAAGAGAGTGGCGAAATGAGATGATATATTTATGCACCTGGAAAGAATCCTGTCAAGTACTTCTCCTCCTTTACATAGTCTTTGAGAAAAGAGTATCAATGAAATTATTATACTAATGGGCTAAGTTAACACTCTGCATAGCACTTAGCCAGTTAAGCAAAAAGTATGACAGATATGAAAAGATAATTTCTTGCCCTCTTGGCATTATCACCTCCTTCTATACTCATTTTTTGTCATTATGAGCAGAAAAAACATCCTGAATAAGACAACACGATGTAAAAAATGTTAAAAACAGTAACAAGTTGTTAGAGTTAACAAAATTGGGACCAAAGATTTTAGCAATTATGACAGAAGAAATGAGACAAATCTATGAATAAGCATTGAGAAAGATTACGAAATATCCTTCAAAGTAATCTTCTCTACAAAGTTATCCCCATGCAAAGAACGTTTTCTCAGGTTCTTCACACTGCAGAACTTGTTGAACCTTGAGAAATATTTACTCGTGCTCTATCTCAATTTGAAACCAATTAAATCAATTAAACAATACCTAGACAAAAGTATATACAATTTTCGAACCCTGGGTGTAATAAACACAAATAAATATAAAATCAAATACATTGTAAAACAAGGAATTCAGAATAATCAAGCTTAAGTTCAATTCATCCAAGTTTCAAGCACTAACTTTTCAATTCTTTTAAGCACGTGTAAGCTAAGGAATGACCTCAAGCAGTTTTTAGAAACTATCAAAGAATCAATTAAAAGTATTTTCAGATACTAAACACAAGAAATTCAGAGGATTTCTATATATTTGTCTTTTCATAAACAAATGGAGCCTTAGTCTTTTTGCAATTCCCCTCATAACAGCAGATGTCCTGAATCATAGTCAACAAAATACCAAGGCACCTCAAACTCTATTACATACCAAATACGGAGTAATTAGCAAGAAATAAAAGAACAAGATGATAGAATCCGTAAAGCTTGAGGCATGGTGGACAGACCTGAATTATGCTTGCTTAACCCAAGATAACGCTTCTTTAACCCAACATTCATAAAATTAAACAGCAACACAACATAAATTGGTTGGAATTCGAAAGTAGGAATTCATAATACCTAAAGAGAGGTGTGCGCTTCTTGGGGGCGTCGTCCGACTGGTCCAGGTGGTGCGGTTTCCGGCTGCTGCGGGTTATACAGTCGTGCGGCCGTCCTGGTTGGTGGCGGAAGTGGTGCTTGGTCTGCTGGAGTCAATTGGCTAGGCGCGGTGGGTAGGGGATTAGGTCATGAGAAGTGAGAACTGGAAAAACAGAGAGGCTGTATGTAGGGTCTGAATGGATACGAAGTTTCACCTATTTTTACTCCGTATTTTTTACTCTAATTATTTGTTATAGAATAATTATATTCTAACAGTATACGGAGTACATTATAACAATTAAACATTAACTCATGTTAAATCTTATAATTATAGAATGCATTTTTTTAGTAAAAAACGAACATTTTGTGTTAAACCGTATAAAATCTTACTAATAGAATGCATTTTTGTACTAGTGATTACGTAGTAGAAAGAGTTTGAAAAAATTACGATATTTCTACTCAAACATATTTCAGTCCCGAATCAGACTGCAACATACAAAACCAGACTAGTTCATATCAAACCAGAACAGATCAGACCAGACCATATAGACCAAATGTCTATAGACCAGTTCAGATCATACTAGACTTATAAAGACAAGATCATATCAGATCAGACCATACTAAACCATAAAAATGTTACTCTAATGAGGTACATCATTATTATTATGATCTCGCACAACTATACTATCTTTACAAAAAAACAAAGCAAAAACAATAATAGTGATAGTAATTATAATAATATTGCAATTTTGCATAAAATTTTGTTACATTATACTACGTATTTATTAAAATGTTAGATTATGACTTATTAGAAACATTTTGCATGAAAAGCCAGCTTTAATGATAATTTTTCACTGTTTTGATTTATAAATTCAATTTTAATTCTTTCATTGTAAATAAAATAACAAATAATATGAGATCACAATGTCATTATTCATTAAGATTAAATTTTCATCTACAAATTTTTTTCACTTTTGTTTGAAAATATTTTGTTGAAAACTAAATTATGACACATTTAAGTTTATTGTCATCAAATGGTAGCATCAATGACGAAATAATATTGTCATTATTTTACAAAACAATTGATGACAAAATGTGATTTTGTCATAATAGTTAAAAATTATGTGACACGGATTATCGTCATTAAATGTTTAAAATGTGTCATAAAAAACTTCCCTCCGGATTTTTGGCGTCAAATTTTGGCGCTCAAACTTGAAGTGACGAATTAAATTTTATTGTCATAATAAACATCAATTAGTGACAAAATATAAGAATTAAAGTGACAAACAATTACATTGTCATAACAAAACACTTTATTGTGACGAATTTGAGTTTTGTAACTATTACTCAATATAATATGACAAATTTCTGTGTGTCACACAAATTTTTGTCATAAAAAGTGTGATTTCTTGTAGTGATTATATGGGCGAAGAAACACAAGGCAACATGATAGAGTTTTCTTCTGCACCTCGGACATGGATTTCAATGGCAAATCTCAAGGAGCAAATTGGCGAGCGCAAGAAGGATAGGGTTTCACACGAATTTTCCGGGGGTTGAAATTCTCTTCTACCATAATACAACAGCTCACCCTCCTCCGAAACCACCTCCGTATGAGGAAGCAATTTGGGGAAAGTTTTTATTTTCGTATTATTTTTCCTTTCGTGGTACTTATTTTTATTCCAGTTCGAGTAGGTATGGTTGGAGTACTTTGATTCTTGAAGAACTTTTGATAGTCAGTACTTCATTTTCGATCGTTTTAGTCTTCTTCTTGTCCGTTTTGTGTTTAGCGAGTCAGGTTGCTTTGTATGAGTGACTAACTCTATATCTATTCCTAGGACTTACGATCGAATCTATAATTAGCTGTCTGGAATTTGTCTTGCATGTTTGCTCTATATTAATAAAAAACTGTTTTGATGATAACAAATGTTATATTGGTGTGTAAAAATATGATAAAATAATTTCAGAGTGAAAATAATTTATTATTCCGTATTATTTTGACAAAAAAAACTATATACAATGAAATTTCACAAAAATTAATCTTTAAAGGGGTTTTTAGAAGAATATTACTAAAATAAAACATATTTACAATTATGACTATTCATTACTACAATGTGGTGTTGTGGTAACTTAAGCTCAAAACTTAAATATGAATTACTATGATTTCATTACTACTCTAGTCACTAGTCATATTTTTGTAAATCATCTTTATTTTGGTCATATTTATGTAATTATTTCATCTTTAAAACATACGGCGTTAGTAACAGGTGAACTGGTGAAGTTTATTTCCGATGTGTATATAAAAATTCACATCTCCTTTTACAATACGAAATTAACAAAACAGCTAGAAGAAATAACAATATTAGTTTCATAGACTCCACTACTCCGTATATAACGCTGGAAGAAATTTCCAAGAAGTTTCACTGCACCTTGACGACTTCACTTCTAGAAAATATCAACTTTGTTATACTTGGCAGCCAAGTCTCGGGTGCTACGTAACATTTACTTTTCTGATTGGTAATATAATTGGTATAAATACCCCACGATCGAATTCAGTAGAAAGCAAATTCAGAGAGAAAAGACACATTCCCGGCGAAACAGAGAAGTGATTCAAGGGAAGATCACCAATCCAATCATGGGTTTCTTCTCATGTTTCTGGAGTTCACAAAGGATTGGCTGCCAAAGTGAAGAAGAGGAAGTTGGGAAGAGGAAGGGACAGCAGAAGCAGCGTAAAGGCAAAGTGAAGGAAAAAAATGCCAGAGATGGTGCCCCCATTCATATGTCCTACTTCCCTATTACCCCTAGATTATCTCTTTTGTAACTATTTTCAGCCAAGGCATCGTCAATCCCTTCTCGCCTGTCCTCCATGGCTTGAGCTTGATATTTTTGACTACTTTTATTTGTACTTGTGATTAAATGCCTTTTAATTTGTAAGGTGTAGATTAAACACTTTGCTTAGCTTGCAAACATTAGAGATGTAAACTATTTATACTGTTTGGTACAATTATTTAATGTAAATCGTAAGACGTAGGGTTTTGTCTCCCTAGTGTTCAGTTAACGCCTATATAAAAAAGATGAATTACTCCATTCTAAGTAAATTGTAACTACGAATCACTCTATTGGACAATAAACTCTTCATTTCAGGCAAAGAAAAAGAAACAGCAGAATTCACGAGCAAAAGCACAAACAAGTTCACAATTGGAACGAACCAAATCCTCGATCAAAGATAACTAAACCAAAAGAAATCACAAGCGATGAGAAAACCGGAAAGGAGATCGCCAAAACTACCCCAAATACCATCCACGTTGCTGAAATGGAAGAAGAGACGGACGTTCACTACACTCTTCTAGGTAGATCAAATCTTTGTCGCACTTTATGGTTCGTCCATCATCGATCATCACACTCTTCTATTTTTAATTGCAATAGTTTAACTTTCACGTTTGACAACTCACTTGACTTTCACACTAACACAAATTGAATAATATTTTATGCATAATAATTTGATAATATATTAGTCGAAAATTGCGTATACCTGTAAACCTGTATACGGTTGATATTTTCAAATTGTAACAAAGTGAAAATTGCTTCTATTACCCACCCCTAGTATTTACGGTTGGAAGAAATTTCCAAGAAGTTTCACCTTGAGTCTTGACGACTACTCGGTCACTTCTAGAAAATATCAACTTTGTTATACTTGGCCGCTAAGTATCATTTACTTTTCTGATTGGTATAAATACCAATCGAATTTAGTAGAAAGCAAATTCAGAGAAAATACACAATCCAGGCGAAACATAGAAGTGATTCAAGGGAAGATCACCAATCCAATCATGGGTTTCTTCTCATGTTTCTGGAGTTCACAAAGGATTGGCTGCCAAAGTAAAGAAGAGGAAGTTGGGAAGAGGAAGGGACAGCAGAAGCAGAGTAAAGGCAAAGTGAAGGAAAAAAAGGCCAGAGATGGTGTCCCCATTCATATGTCCTACTTCCCTATTACCCCTAGATTATCTCTTTTGTAACTATTTTCAGCCAAGGCTTCGTCAATCCCTTCCTGCCTGTCCCCATGGCTCGAGGCTGGTTATTTTTGACTACTTTTATCTGTTCTTCTGATTAAATGCCTTTTGTAAGGTGTAATTAAGTACTCTTACTTTGTTTGCAAAGTTTAGGGATGTAAACTATTTATACCGTTTGATACAATTATTTAATATAAATCACATGACACTTTTTAAAAACATTTTACATTGCACCATCTAAACTATTTTACATTGAATCGGGGTGAAGTGGTTAAATAGCTTACACATGTTTTATGAAACACGCTCGTTTATCATTTACGTTCCTAACCGTTGTTAATTACTTTGGGTGCAAAAATAAAAAAACATCGATTACTGCTAGTCGCAACCCACTCTCCTTTTCAAGCTTTTGAAAAATCTGCTTGACCTTAAGCAGCACACAAAACCAGCATACGAATGTTTTGATTTGTTCACATGAACTTGTAAATTATTTTGTCATTGTTGCTTCATGACTCATGCCTACCATACATATGGAATACACATCCTTTTGCCAAAATGGTCGAGTAGCACATGGCTCCAAGAATTAGGTGACACATGTAACCAAACAATCGCACGTGCAGTGATCGCTTCTCTATACTTTGCCTGTAATCATTTTGCAAGCAAAGTTTAATGTGTAAAAAGCCACCCCAGTGTAATTTTATTTACCATGTTTATCCCGGGTGGATTTAGATCATCTACCGCACGGTAGAGGTGTCTTATGCAAATCAACAATTTAGATACGGAGAAGCGTGAGTTGATTGTCAAATTGGATCGGACGATTATTAAAGCCACTGCACACACTCTATCTGACTTTGAGAATCCGGATCCATTTATCCCTCCCTAGTTGTGTGAAGCAACATACAACTCCTTTCTTTATAATTGTTATACTTCGTATATAGTAATTTCACTTGCGGTCAATTTAAAAAAATTCATCAAACTTATACGGAGTAATTTTTATGATCTTTTCAAAGGGTCCCAATATTACAAAATTCTTGCTTAAAGTAGACATTTAGAAAGAAGCCATTTTCTATATACTTC
Source organism: Cuscuta epithymum (assembly GCA_945859915.1). NCBI lineage: Eukaryota > Viridiplantae > Streptophyta > Magnoliopsida > Solanales > Convolvulaceae > Cuscuta > Cuscuta epithymum. The sequence goes on from CAMAPF010000893.1 coordinate 16,545, forward strand.
GTATGTATTATTGATACTATTGGAAGATCATAAAATTTTTAAATCTCATACTGAGTATCTTTTTTAAATGGAACAAAAATGAAAAAAGTTATTAAAAACGAGTTTTTGAAAAAAAAAAAGATGAATTACTCCATTCTAAGTAAATTGTAACTATGAATCACTCTATTGGACAATAAACTCTTCATTTCGGTTATATTATCTCGTATGTATCCGTAAAGCAAGTTGTACCATATATATTCTACTCATAGCCATTTGATACTCATTTGGGAGCAAATTAAAGTCTCTAAACGATGTAAAAATTTAAGAGTAGTAACCATGGTCCATGGTTTCTCTTGATAGAAATTTATCATTTTTTTTTTTGCGTTAGGTTTCTTATATGTGTGTTTTTATCCACTACAGAAAAATATTCAAATAATGATTATGTTTATGGCTTAATAATTTCAATAATTTCAGATAAAGGTGTAAGCTTAAATTTCACTCTTTCCACACTTTTTCATTTAATATGCCACCAAAACTCATTTATCTTTTCCCCACGTATCAAGGCATTGTTACTAGACCAATCCCATATCATCTACCGAGTGATGAAGTAACGACAACTTTTGGTTTACACGAAATTTATATATACTTGTTATAGTAGTACGTAATTGTTTGTTTACATCGACAATTGTTGTTGTAGCTGTCTATATATACAGAAACAACTAGGACATGTACATTACACATATTGTCTTGTGCACAGATAATTACGTACATATGTGCGTCAAGTGTTCACAAATTTCGTGAACAAATATAACTTTTCTAAAAAGAAACATTGAGACCTAATAAGGACGACGGAATCCGCCCCAACATGAATTATGAGTTTAAGATTTATAAGTTATACTCATGAATTGTTAAAAATCCGGCGGAACTGAATTTTTCTAATATAACTCAAATTGATCTCAAATTTTCTGATCTAATTTGAATATTTCTGGTATGACTTGAATATTAGTATTACACAGGTATGTTGCATGAGGTGTAAAATGCAAATATTTTAAATATTACGGAATAACATATAAATGTAATTATAGGTTATATTTTCCTTTATCACACAAATGAGAGTAACCATTAGTAAATACATAGTAAATGATACAGAGTAACAAATATTAGAAGCTTAAATTTGTCCCATTTTCAACATTCAAGTGTTGAATATAATCAATTAGAGCAGAGAAGAAACATTTTATTGAATATGAAAATGGTGTTTACTGTTATAGTATGGTATTTGAATACACATGTGAAACTCTCTCTTCTTCCTATTGTATGTGTGCATGAATGCCTAGAGAATGTTCAGAGATCTACGATGTTTAGGATTTCGAGCCTATCCTCTAGACTTTATAGGTCTGCAGCTTGACCCGTTACAATAATAGCAACCTAACAAAGGGACGTATGTGTCGTAACATAAGGTTGCCCATTGTCTATTAAGGATGTTTTTTTTTGGACTGTTTTCAGTCCCAGACCAGACCAGATCAGACCAAACCAGACCGGATAGACCAGACAGACTAGACCTCCATAATTGTAAAATACACAGAGACCAGATGTTTACTAGATCAGACCAGACCAAACCAGATCTGACCAGCAAATTTCACTCCAAAAGAAAACATCATAATTAAACTAACTACAACACAAATACAATTATATAAAACATGATTGGAGACCATAAAAATACTCTAACAATCTCCCCCGGTGTTCAATCTTGTTCAATCAGCAGTGCAACGCGTGTATCTTTATCTTTGTGTTGAAATTGCAATATAGAGGAGGTAGAGCGTAGATGCGATTGGTTAAGTTGCTCCTCTTTTGTCTTGATCTTCAATGCAGCCAGGGACGGATCCAAGATTTGGAGTCAAGGGGGTGAAATTTTTTCGTTAGTGTAGGGGTGATTTTTCTTTTACTAATGTAGCGGGACAATTTTTTTACTAGTGTAGCGGAGCGAAATTTTTTCACCACTGTACGGCGCAACGGATATTATTTATTAAAACAAAATCCATTAAGACATACCAGTACATGATGACAGCCAAATCTATTACATTCGAAGTTTAAACAATCGAAATATAACTTTGATACATTCTAAGAAAAAAAGTATTGATAAATTAAAGCGTAAGAAATGGCAAATCAAAGGGAAATTATTTGACAGTAAAAATAGATACTCCTAGGTATACATCTGCTTTGCTTAATCAAATGAATCTTATCGGAATACAAGATTGATTTTTGAGTTGCAATATTTGTCTACCAATGAGGGTGTTCGTAAGTCACAAGAAGTTTTTTAATATTACAATAGTGTGTATGAGATTATTATTTTTAGAATAATATTATATTGCAGATTTATATATATGGTGCATATTATATTTGTATTAATGCTAAAATAAGTTCAATTTTATTATTTATGCACCTAATTGTTTTTTAGAAAGTAAGAAGAAAATCGATTGTGCATTTGAATGTTAAGTGTCATCAAGAAACATTTATATTTTGGAGAAACTACATGATTTAAAAACAGTTTAACTATTTTCTCTGATAATCAAACATTAAAACTAGAAATTTTTATATAATAAGTATTCTAAGTTTTGAACAATGAGTTGTTCTATTGTACATTTGCTTAAGTTATGCAAAATATTTTAGATTCTATATATAATTTTGAAAACTAAAAGTTAAGGGGCGGGGGGAGGGGGGGGGGAGGGGGGGGACACATATATATCTAAGTAAAGAATAAAAATTTTATGAAAATATTACATATATAATAGAAAATTTTGAAAGTCCAAGAGGGGCGGTCGCCCCCCCCCCCCCCCCCCCCCCCCCCCTAAATCCATCCCTGAATGCAGCTCAAATTCAATTCCTTTGTCTTCTTGGAAAGGCTTTTTGAAATAATCCTTACAATCTTCCCATTGATGTCTTCTTGGCAATTTGTTCTTTGTTATCGGGGGTGAGGGAATCTTCAAAATCTTGCATGTTGTCCTGATCTTTCAGAAGTAGCTCTTGATCATCTTGAATGAAGTCTGATGGCGCCTCAAGAATGAATGTTTGGGGTGATTTCTAGGCGCCCACATGATTCATCTTCGATGCTTGATAATCCAACCTCTGTCACCTCCAGAATGTAGCCTTTTCAACTATTTGAGGTGAAAGATCTTGAAGAGAAGTTTTCGATGGCACAACGGAAAATGATGGTTGATTTGTGAGCATGTGCTGACCATTTGCATTGAAGCTGATTTCAGACTTTTGATGAATTAGAGAGAGTAGAGGGTCGCAGTTTTTGTGTTGGAGGAGAGAAGTGTCTGAAAATGATTTTTGAGAGTTGTTAAGTACTTGAAGTGCTCTTCCCCTCATACGATCTGATGAATCAGGACGTCATGCCTTTATTCATCCTTTTATTCTGGTTACCAAAAATGAAAGGTAAAAACCGGAGACACATGGTGTTTCGTTAACTCAACATCAATGCGAAAACACAAATGTGTGACTTGTATATAATAATTGAAGCGTTATAGCTCCAACAGGACATCCGACCAATCATCGTGAATCATCCATAGTAAATGTCACTTTGGTCGTTAAGGCATGATAACATGGATCGACATAGAAAGATATAGCCCCCTGGTTGCGTAGACGTCCGTTATCATAAATATAGAGATAAACTCTAAGGTGATGGTCCGAACAATTTGGTGATTTCTATGTTGAAATATCAGGACTTCCTTCCCATCATTGGTCTAAATCTATAGTAGATGAGCGTATGAAAGTTCTCGCAAGGTCACTCTGACCTGCAACTGACTCTAAAAATGTGTTTGTATCCTAGAAAATTAAAAAACATTTAGATGTGAGCTAAGGTAACGAGGCACGACATGATCAATGAAAGTTCAGTGACATGGGGTTGAGGGCCACTATAGTCAGTATCACTCGCCTCAGAAGGAGACAATAATGAGAGATTAGGTTCCGTGTGAAATATGATTACACATCTGTCTGTTGGGAGACAAATGAGTAGTCTTGGGTAGGGTTGTGCATGCACCGTTGGACAGATGCATCGACTTCTAGCAGGATCTAAATAAATTCAGTTATGAACCTATGGGGATTGTCCATAGTATTTGATTGACTGTGAGTAATTCTCTCGATTGATGGTGCAATTAAGGTAGTAGACTTGTCCGTGATTATTGTTTTCTTCTTACTTGAGCCTTCTGCTTCCTCACTCTCATTGTGCTCACTCACTCATTCACTCTCGGGTTTGTCCCTTCGGTAAGCTTAGTTGGGTTTACTAAGTCTTGGGACTTGTCTCTCATTGATATGTTTCACTTTTCTTTTCTCTTTGTGCTTCCCCTCGACTGGAGTACTCCGTATGTTTTGTCATTATTTGACATTGGGAGGAGAAAATTGAAAACTCCCCCTCAAAAGTTGCATTGTACATCGTGTGGTGTCAAGAGGAGAAAAGTGAAACTCCCCCTCATAAGTTGGACCAAATGGGTGTTGGTTTAGGGTGTTCACTTTTTGATTTTCTGCTAAGTGGAGAGTATACACACCAATACACCCCTTTATAATGTGCGCTTGATTGCTCACAGCTTGTCATATCATCCATGTGTGTGGAGCAATCAGATCGGATACCACACATGACGGACTTACAAATAAAACAAATTAAATACATTTTGGTACCCACCTCAAGATGGGTCCTTCTTTATTAGTGGAACACAAATCATGAAATCTTTGTTCGATTTTGGACCCTAAGTCAGTTGGCCTTTGAAACATCTTGAGGTTTATCTTGGACAACTTCTAACTTTAGTACCCATTTTTGTTCAAAAACGCGGGTGGGAGACATGTTTGTTGGAATGAATGGGGTGGTTGTTATGTGTGGTTTGAATAGTTTTTCCTTTGATAGTCTTTTCAGATGTTTTAAGGAATGAACTCAGAGAAAATATTTCAAATAAGGTAAAAGTACACATTCTCAAATATGTGTTTTGGAGATGGTTTGTTTTTTTTCAACACATATATCCACTCCATTCATTGCACAATGTTTAGAAAAGGAATCAAGCCTAGGATTGTTAAAATCAGAATAATCAACACAAATCACAGAAGAAACATGCTTAGAACTCGCCTTAGAAACATCAAACCTAGAGAAAATGTTTGGACACAACTACAAGATTATTCATTTGAGC
>CAMAPF010000894.1:0-23691 GCA_945859915.1 Cuscuta epithymum
GTGAATCATCATTAAGAACATCCACCAAAAGGTCTATAGCTTCGCCCGCAAAATCAGCAGAGAGAATGGTCAATCTCTGTAAGGCACGACAGGCTGAACTTCGTACCTTCAAATGAAAATGGATGAAAAAATTAACAGTGACACAAGTCTCACTGAAATTTATAGAAAGGGAACAAAAATATATGGACTTGTAGATCGCACATACTCCCACCTTTTTAAAATAACTGTCCACTGAGGTAGAACCGTAGAATTATTTTTTTAAGTGATCATTCATTTTATAATTTCCATCATTTGCAATGGAGCCAAAAACTCACTATTTTTTGGCTTGAAATATGATGGAATAAAGCAAAATGGCTCAGTAAACTGTCTGCCCTTCTTTGTTATGAAGTAGCAGTCAGTCCATGTAAATTTCGACGCGATTTTCACTATGGGTCATCCGGAAACAGCCTCTTTGGGAGCCTTTGCGGCACTGGGGTGATGATGATGATGATGATTCATTTTATACTAAATTAACAGCAACATCTGAATTACTTTAGGTGTTAATTACTTTAGGTATTAATAGTAACAAACAAAGGTCAAGTATATGATGGGGTAACATGGTCATTTTACTTTTATTTAAATGGTTTTCTAAATGGAATGTTGTTTGTGGTTTTGTTCACAAATGTCTTTTCTGAATGGCCAGTTATACAAGACCGGAGGGAGTAATCTGCATGCATATGAACCCAAAACATGACAGTATACAGCCGACCTTTTCCAGAGTCAGAGACAGATATTATAACCTATTCATGGATAAGTTGTACCTCATAGAATTCGTCCTCCAAGCCATTCACAAAAGCAAAAGCAGCACTTGATGCTGGTAGCTTAGAGGATTTGGTAGTGAACTGTCCAGGAAAGTTCTTTTCTTTCATGGCTGGTGAAGCTTTCTTTGATAGGGTCAGTAAGAGAAGATCTTTGGAGACCAATTCAACATTCCCAAGAGAATTAAATGCTTGTATTCTAACCTTGACACTCATGTCTCTGACCATTGAGCAAAGCTAAAAACAAATCATGCACCATAAATCCATAATAACTTCAGAAGACAAAAATACTTTTTTCACTTACCATGACCATTTTGGTTATGATTCAACATGTGGCAGAGAAAATAGATAGTGAGATTAAATAAATCCCAGGGGTAAGGGGTGTAGTGCCCTAAATGACAATCACTAAATTTATATATCAGCAGTTCAAAAAGAACAATATAAAGCATAGTGAATAGGCCACCTGTACAAATAATGTGTCTGACCAGTCACTTCTACTTTTCTCATGGTTGGCAGCCACAAGCGAATGCCCACATTCACTAACCTGGAATTAAAGAAAAGGTAAAACAAGCAGGACTAATGGCTTGTATGCCCATGCAGAAAATAAAATAAAACAAAAACTTTCTAATATTTATTTTTGAGATTCCAAACCAAAAGGAAAAAAATGCACAAGTGTGATTAGGCATAGAAGAGGCACTCAATCTCAGGTTCTAAACAAAGAAAATGTTCAATGACTATCTCATAAATTGTTAGATTATTCGTAGTAATTTACATATGAAGATTTGCTAATCGGGAAAGACACACAAACTAGCAATGTCAAAATTCAAAAAGATTTTCGCACACTTGATGCCCTTCACTACCAAATATCAACGGTGGGAATAAATAAACATGATTCCAGACAGTAACTTTTCAGACTCACATAGAAATTTTGCAGTGGGTAAAACTAACAGGAGGCGCTTGGTATCCAATACTAGACTACTGGTGGCGATTCCTAATTAGTACGGAGTAATTACCAAAAACAAAACAAGAGAATATCAATAACTAAACTCAGAAAGCAGCACCATTAAGCATTTAGCTTCAATTCTACACGACCAAGACTCATCAAGTAGAGTCACTACTGAAGCAAAGTCAGTCCAGTTGTAGGAGATCATACCGCACAAATTGCAGAGCATCGCACAGTGTCCTCAGTGTCAAATAGTAGCTCAACAGCACGAAAATAACAACCTTGAATAAGACTCTTATCTTCAACCACAATGCATTTACATAATCCAGATAGTCCATCCAATGCAGCGCTACGCATGTTCGGATACGGGTCCTTGGTCAACCCAAACAGAACTGTAAACAACACTGATGGCCGCATAGCAAAGCTGTTAGCATTCCGCAAGAGCCAAATCCTGACAGATACACATGGCCGGAAAACCAGCGACAGGAACTCTGGTTCGTTGAAGGCGTCAGTAGCAGATAGGGAGAGGAGAGCAGAGAGGGCCTCGGCATAGGAGCGAGTGGAGGTAGAAGGAAGGAGTGAGAATGATTGGATGGAGTTGATGACGTCTTTTCTTCGGTGGGGGTGGCGGCGAGCGAGGAGATGAAGGATGGAGAGGATAGCGCGGTGGTGAGAGTGGCGGTGGTTAGGATTTTGGAGAGATTGGGTTAGGGTTTTGAGAATAGCGGCCAGAGAAGAATCGGTGGTGGAAGGGTTGCTGACGAGAGACAGAACAAAGTTTATGGCCCGGAGAGGGAGAGGTGAATCCGGTATGTTAGCCGCCGCGTTTTCAAACTCAGTGAGGAGCTGATTTTCCATCGGAAAGCTGCCGGCGTTACTCGGTGGCTGCAAAGCCGGAAAGTAACTAGGTGATTCGCAAGGCAGAGTCCGGCGATCCAAAGTGCAGTTCAACCCGTTGAGGAGGGAGCCAAATACAAGGAGTCCGAAGTCGGCCGATAAAAAGTAACCTGCGAGAGGAGGAGATAAAATCCGGCGATGATAAGTGGATGAAAGATTTATATAGCAAAGAAATCCTGAAAAAGTAAATGGAGATAAGTGAAATGGATGGAGATAATAGAACAACAAGTGTTGGAGGAGATGAAGCTCCAGTAAATTCAGACACCTGTTTTACTACGACGAGGGTATAAATTCACAATTGCTTTCTGGTTAGAAATTTTAATTGTTAAATTTCCCATCAATTAAAACTTGAGTTATTATCTGTGGCATAGCATTTAAACATTCAAGGTAAATGAAATGGGGATTTGCAATTATAAACTCTATATTTGTTGCAAGACTGTGGTTCATACGGTTCCATGACAACTATCTGTATGCAGCAAGATACTTTTATGCAATTACAAATTACAAATAGGTATAATAGTAGTCTAAAATAAGACTTGATAATAACAACTTCTCTTAAATATAACTACTGCATTTTTGCTTCTACAAGTTGTTTATTTGTCATAGATACAAACATTATTAATTGGGAGGAGCATGGTCAGATTGAGATAGTTCTTTAATATCATCGTTAAAGTGCACACTGTACACACTTAAATAATAGGTGACATATTTCATTTACTTTATTTACCAAAAGTTTAAATGGAATATGTGGTATACAAATAGTTCAGACAAAATTTCCAGGATTATTAGTAATCATATTATTTATGCAACAATGGCATTTTTTTATATCCAAATGCTCCTGAAAATCTCAAAAAGGGCAAATTAAAACAAATATCACTTTTTAAAAATTAAAGGTCATCTAGCCTGTAGAATGAATAGCTACAACCGTTAGCCTGGTTGCAAACGGGAGGGTGAAAAACCAAATTTAAGATTTTCACCCTCAATTACTCTACAATCCATGTATTTGTGGGTTGGAAAGTGAGTACCTAGCACCACGTCAGTGGGTATTTGGAGACTTATTGACGGAGAGAAAAGCAGCCGCAGCAATGTCTTATCCGTACATGACAATTCAAAAGTGTGTGGGGCCAAGAATATTAAAAAATCCCAATTTTCTTTAATTTGTTATAAGTTTTTTATTCATACTTCAATTTTTATAAAACATATACCAAAATTCTTTTTTTTATGACCTTTCATATGACACCAATATTATATATATATAAATTAAAAAATAAATAAGTTTTTTTTTCTGGAGATTTTTTATGTTCAGAATTTATATTAAATAAATTTAAGTGGTAAAATTAAGATCTTATGATTAAAATACTTTTTTTACATCTTTCAATTATTTCTTTCAAAAATAATTCTAAATTAACAACAACAAAATTAGAATCCAAATTTATTTATTTTTATATCGGAATGTTTGACTTTTAAGATTATAATTATTCAGCAAAACATATTTGACAAAAAATGACGTATAATAATTAAAGGAAGATTTTAATTAAGAACAACGTTGCTTGGTGAATATATTGATGGTGCTGGATTGCAGTAAAAACTGAATTGACTGAATGAATACGTATAAACTGATGAGAAATTTGATTTATTGACGGAGTTGGGTTGCGATTAGCCTTACAGAGTAAAAGCATGAAACTTCAAAAATGGGAAAACAACCATCTCCTCCGAACGTTCCGCAAACACCTTATTAGGGAGTAAGATGTTTAAATACAAAAAACTCAGAAAGGGGATTTCTTCTTCTTGGTCTGTAACGTCTAATACGAATATGATTAAAGTAAAAATCTGGATACCTGTTCGTCTCTCGTTGCAGATACGGCGCCTATTTCCTTCGACGCAGATCCGGCGTCTATTTGCCTCAGCTTCAATGGATGTGTACATATGACTAATCTCTAAATATGGAGTATTATTTTGATTTTTTGGTGGATGGGACCTATCATTAAACCACATCATCTTGTCACATGGGGTATCTAACTCTATAATGGAGGGCAAATTATACCGTACGACCAGCATACCATGCTCATGGAGTCATGGTATGTCTGGTCCAAATACGGCACCGTTTTATCCATTAAATACAAGTTTAACCCATAAAAAAAACAGACTCGTGATGCGCCGCAGTAGTGCAGCACCGACTGCCGACTGGAGCTCTTCAACTTGCAGAAACTCTTCAACTTTGCTGAGACTGATTGAATTTGCAGCACCGATTGAATTTGCACCACCTTGTTGGCATAGCTAATCCTCGAACTTTTTTCAAAAATGAAAAGTAAATTCCAATTAACACATATCTTTTGCTTTGATGAAACATCTAAAGTGCTTAATAATCAAATTCAATTAACATAATTTTATTTATTCTATTGATGTCAATCGATGGAATTAATTGTTATATGTATGTATGTATATGTGTTGTTTAATATTTGAAATTCCATCTTTTTATAAGCGAGTTACATTTTTAGAAGCGTGAGTTACATATTTTGAAACGCAAGTTACATCTTCTGAAGGACAAGTTATATGTGAATTTCCCCTGCAAGTTACATCTTGCTTACACATTATTTACATTCTTCATAATGCGAGTTACACCACAATGAGTAACATTTGAATACACTGTATTTACATTTAACAATAGCGCGAGTTATATACAAAAACAAAGGATTTACATCATGAAAAAAATTGAAACAAATGGTAGGATACTGTTCACGCGAATTTTATCCTGGGAGTAGAGTGTTCACCATGCACCGGCGGCACCGTATACGGACTGATAATGGAGTCATGTATAACTCCATGAAATTTCCGGCTGCAAAGCCGCCTTTTTATTGCTCCGTATGACCATGATACAAAAGAATTTGACACCGGTAAGAAACTAAAACAAGGCTAAAAGGGTCAAATAGCCTTTTTAGTTTTTACCCGTTTTTTAAGCAAACCTTTTTACCCGCTTGAAATGCTTAATTTGTATGTTTGGTAGTTTGGTACTAGTCAAATGTGTAATGAAGATTGTATTAAGTGACTTTAAATATTTTAGAAACAAGCTGATCACACTAAAGAGATTAAAATAAATCGATATGCTTTCTCAATCAATTATTAATATGATCATTTTTTTGGTAAAATATTAACATGATCATTGATCAAACATGCATGTTATGTCATCGAATTCAAATATTATAAAAGTAAGAAATCTCAGATCAATTAGTTTAAACTTATGATATGAAATGTTTACAAACATCATCATCTGGCAACGTGGGAGTTAGACATTAGTTGTACTTTAACAAGTTATTCTAAAATTTTATTCTCGAGTTAAAGATGTTTAAGAAAATAGATTGTGTTAGGAGAAGAAAGCATTTCAATCACTAATAAATTATTTTCTTTAAAAAAAGTATTAGCTCCGTCCCTTAGTTAGAGTCTCTATTTGACTTTTTCGGTCAAACTTGTTAAATTTTGACTGCTAATTACTCAAAATTGATAGTCGTAATATTTTCTCTCAAAAGAATTATTTAATGTGCTTCATGGTATATGTATTATTAAATGTCAATTTATTATAGATTTTATAGATATATATTTGGGGTTAAGAGTTAAGACTACAATATTACTTAAAAATTCTCGGTGGACAAAAATGAGTACTTATGTTTTAATTTCCAAAAATGACACTAAAATTTACTAATAGGACCATTACACCCTTAATGAACCCAGGACCACCTAGCTTGCTACAGTGACCTGGTACAGTGACCAAAGTGACCAATGGCACAGTTACCAACGCTCGGTGACCACCGTCATAAAACAGTGACTTCCGCCGTGGCCACAGTGACCTCCGCGGCCGGAAACAGTGACTTCCACGCGTGCCACAGTGCCCTTCGCCGTGGTTAACATGACCTCCGCCGCGGTCACAGCGACCTCCGTTGCCTGCCAGTGACCTCTTCCACTGCCACAGTGACCTCCGCCGCGGCCATGCCCACCGTCACCGGACAATGACCACTGCCCCGTCCGGTAACAGCCATCCCCTCCACTTCCCAGCCCCCCTCCCCAACTCCCCAACCCCCCCCCCCCCCCAAAGCCCCACCCTTGCTCACCTGTTGCCCTAGCCCCAGCCCCTACCCCAACCAAAAAACCCTCTCTAGCCTCGCCCAGCCCCATATCCAGCCACTGTCAGCCCCCTTCACCGCTCCAAACCGCTTGTAAATTGCCGCCCAACAACAGTGCCTGCTTCTTCGAACCGCCCAACACCAATACTCCCACACAACCACTAGCCCTTCGATGCCAGACCACCGCCTCCGCTCGTCACCCTTAGCCTCCATCTCCGCCACATACGGTAACCCTAGCCGCCGCCATCAGCGGTGTACAACCGTAGATCTGTTGAGGACGGCGGATCCAGCAGTGATGGCGGCCATCGAGGAAGTCTGAAGCAGCTACACCGTCCATCGATCTTTGTTTTTGGTCGATTTTAGTTGCCCTGATGAAGGAGAAGAAGCTGATGTACCGTCGAGGTAGGGAAGCAGTGGTGAACGAAGAAGAAATGAGAAGAAAACGAAGAAATCAGATCGATTGAAGATTCGGAGCTACTGCTTGCGGTCGAGGAGGGATGGAGATTCAAAGGTGGGAATTGCCATGGAAGATGGCTGCGCAGGAGTGGAGATGAGCGATGAAGATTCGAAGGGCAGACAAAAGATTTCCTAAATGGGAAATTGTTTGGGGAGGGGTAATTTAGTCTCTTTGCTTCAAGTCCGGTTCTATTTATGTCCAATCGCACAACCGGTCGTGTTTGTGTCTTTCATAACCGCATGAGTCTTATTCCGGTCATTGTTTCTATATATTTATAGGTAATCACGGCAAAACGTCCGTCCAGAAGATCGCAAAAGTAAAACTAGGATTTTATTTTGGAACGGAGGAAATATTATTTTGGGACGAGGGAAAATAGAAATTAAAACAAAGAACCGATATTGATAATATTACTTCATAATCTTGTCTAGTTTTGTCGTTGTTTGGTCATAGTTATTTTATTACGGTCTATTTATTTGTTCCGAAATGATACAAATGTGCTAGGTACAGACCACAGTTTTGGGATGGGTTTACTGAATTCGACCCACGTCTAAGGGTTGATTTGCAACTGCTTTTAAAAAGCACTTCTCAGCTTTTGGCTTTAAAAAAGCACTTATTTTCCCAAATACTACAACTTTTATTTTCTCGACTTCCGCGTCAAAAGTGCTTTTACCTTTTCTATTACACAAAAAGCACTTATTTTACCAAACACTACCCACTTTTACTTTTCAAAATCACTTTTTTCTAAAACACTATCAACTTTGATTTAATCACTTCTCCCCATTTCATTAGAAAAAGCACTTTTTTAAAAGCAGAAGCACTTTGAAAGAAAATGTGTTTTTCAATTTTTTCTTAAAAAAGCAGAAGCACTTTGAAGTGACTGATCTTGTTTAAATTAAATATTTAAAAATTAAAAATTGAAAGCAGATGGAGGAATGCTTTATATTATTTTCACCTTTTCTATTGCATAAAACACATTTTTTATTAAATAATATCAGCTTTCATTATTAAACATATTTTCTAAATTCACTTTTAATATTCACATTTTATCCAACAGACCCGGCCAGGCTTTTTCTTTGGGAAGGGAGAACCGGAACCGGCCCAAGTAGGCAACAGTTCCGGACCAAGCCAGTTCCGGTTCAATGTAATTTTTTTTATGTTCTTTTGCTTTTGTAATTAACCCCTGACCCCTCCCCCCCACCTCCCAACCCCCCCCCCCCCCCCCCAAAAAAAAAAAAAGACACCCAGCCCAACCCGGTAGAAACAAAAAAAAATTGAAAAAACAAAAAAGGCTCAAACCGGGCCGGTTCCACTTTTAGGAGGCCCGAGCCCGCCCCGGGAATTGAGCAATTTGGTACGCCCGAACCGGCCCGAAGACCGGCCAACCGGCCAATTACGGGCCGAGCGGCCCAACCGAGTCCACCCCTATTAACGAGACTTGAAGTCTTGAACTAACGATGACCCCTTCAACAATGCTGGAGGTTGGGCGAGGTTATATACCCTTGAAAGAAAACTCCCTACCAATCCAGATGAATTGCTAGTAAAGAAAGCCACCATATTTTACTAATGGACGGTGAACGGTTGGAACTTGGACCAAGGTACACCAATTCATTTTACAGTAAATGCTCGGACATGAATTCATTCGTGGGAAAAAAGTTTACCAATTCCCATACAGCTTCAGCCCTAACAAAAATTCAAGCAGTAATATATGCATTTCGAGAGCTTGTACAGATTGTCATCGAACAAAAAAAATACATATTCCGATCATGAATCCCCTCCGAGATATACGGCTAATCCAAAGCACCTGTTTCCTATTGCTGTTGACCTCTTTTCATGCCAACCTTCACCTTCCTTGTAAACTTCATACTGTCAATCATAGTAGCACACAATTTCATTACTTTTAACAATTGTACCTTGCCATAACTAAAAAAAAGCTGTAACTTGGCCTCAAATATATGTTTTTCAAAGAGGGAGTATCACAGTAAGAAAATATTTTATAATCAACTACATAGAAGCTAAAAATAAATGTCACGCACCGTTTCTACCACATCCTCTCCAGATCTCACCCCTCCAATGGCAAAAATGGAGTCTTTCACAACAGCAGCTGCTGAGTATCCCCTGCATTGGTTCATTTCCTCTCCGGGCATCCATTTCCCTAGACGAGGATCATACACTTCAGTGCTTGCCACCATTGCAGATCCATCAAAGCCACCCAGTGCGTATCTGCATTTTAACTTGTCAGTGGAAGATACTTTTCATTCATGATTTCCTTGGGTTTTTGTTTGCTTGTTATGTGATGGCTGATGAGAGATACCCTCCATCCATATCCTTAGTAAGTTTGCAGAGGGAGGGGTAAGAAAGAAAATAAGAGACGAAATACATACAGCTTTTCATTCATAGCAACCAACGCATGACAGCCTCTTTCAGTGTTCATACTCTCAATCCTAGTCCAGCTATGTTCTCTGGGGTCAAATCTTTCAGCAGACCTGGAAAAATGGTGAAAATTTTAAGAAAACTTATAACCACTTTAACATAACAATGATCCTATTCTTTATGAAACAAGAGATGAGTTGATAGTTTTATATGGTACAGATATAAAAAAAAGTGTCCTGGAAAAAAAGGGCTGGGACTTGAACAATGGAGCCATAATTTAAACTAAAAAAGTAGAGTAGTATTGTCAGCTCACTTCAAATAGTTGACTCCATCGTATCCACCAACAGCATACAAGGCACCATTGAGTTCAGCACCAGCAAGAGCAAACCGCTGGATATACAAAGAAATGTGAAATCATCAAGGGAGCAACTACTGGGACCCCATAACCCACACCAGAAAGATTATAGGCCATCATAGACTTCATTTCATAAAAAACAACACTTGGTAGTTTTATCAGATTCCTTTTTTATGTTTCTATTTTTATTTTATGTTCAGATTGGAATATTGGATGTTGCCTTTTCATTTCCCTGGAAACTGAAAATTATTGTTGTTGGAAATAAGACTAGTATATTCTGGTTGCTAATTCCTAGAATCTTGTCCCACTTTGCAGGAAAAGATTTTGTATAGCTGTTTGACTTTCTACCATACTTACCTAGAGTAGTCCTGTTTTGAAGAAGGATTTATAGTCATTAAAAATCAAAACTATTCTCAACTTTACGGTTTCAGAGCCCGGGCTTTAAATTCCAATGATAAACAGTCATGGAAACTGGAAAGGGAATCCCTGGTGTGACCACTAACCATGCCATGTTCAGAGGGTGAGCTGATATATTGAATATTGACTCATACATCCAGATATTACTTCATAGCAAGTAGCTGTCGGCTAATTTCTCAACAATCCAACTATGAGTCTTATGGAGGTCCTTAACTCGGTGCTTAGGCATCTTTAAAAAGGTCCCGGAAAGGGCTAATGTTTAACAAAACACTCGATTTGTAGTTGAAAATCTCCAAAATCTCCAATAGACAGAACCCCTATTGACTAAAGTCTGTTAAATCCATGCACTGTTCATTTATTTGTGGGAACTTTGTGTCATGGCCAAGTAAAAAGCAGAGTGGTCGCCAATGGCAGTCTGAGACTGAGTTCCGAACACTGGCTCAAGGCATGCGTGAAGGCATATGGCTGAAGTGCTGAACTGCTACTAGGTGAACTCAAGGTTGGTACATCTAATCCTATTGAACTTATGCATGAAAACCAATCAGAAATTGTGATTGCCAAGAATCCAATTCATCACAATAGGAGAAAAGAAAGTTGAGAAAATGGAAGACATTGTGATTTCTCTAAGTAATGTACACTCTTAGCATCAGTAGCAAGCAGTAAATACTCCAGCATAGGCCCTTTTTCAACCAAATTTTATTGAACCAAGCTCTAAACATGTACTAATGGTTTCATGAACATGTATTATCAAGTTGATAATATCAACAGCCCAATAGGGAGTGTAGGAAATCGAAGTATCATACAAGTTTATTAGAGATGCTAATTCATACATATAATTGTGATATTCATTCTAGGGGTCAAATTCCTATAAAGCTATAATGTATTTCGATTTCCTAGGTAAAGTATTGCATAAACCTGTTTACGATTTTGTACAATTGTTATACAAGAACTAGAGCAGTCATATTCTATAAGAGTTCATTTTGTATATGCTTTTCTTTCTTCCCCTATATATACATATATAGAGAGAGCTCTTCCTGTCCGGCCACCTCAATTTGAGGTGGTCCCCGATGGTATTCTTGGCTCCTCAATTTGAGGTGGTCCCCGATGGTATTTTTGGCTCAAATGTTTTGTGTATGTTCCTCATCAAGTCTAGTTCATCCATACCAAATTTGAGAATAAAATTCAACCGGGAAGGTCGTCAAATGATTTCTTGCGTGTGCGTGTGCGCGTGCGCGTGCGGGTGCGTGTGCGTGTGCGGGTGCGTGTGCGGGTGCGTGCGCGCGGTGTGTGTGCGCGTGCATGTGCGCGTTTGCACTTTTTAGCATCACCATTTCATGCAAATTCTCCCAATTTCTCAGCTTCAACTGTCAATAAAAGGACGAACAAGCTGCCAATGTTTCGAGCTTATCCTATGCACAAACATTTTTACGGCAGCAAAATATAAGTTTTCTGAACGACATGTCGACATCCAAAATTCCAAACAAGAATTCTGGTCAGAACTAGCATTCCGCATGGTTGACAGGTGTACCACAAGTCCACAAGGAAAGCATCAAGCGCCAATGTTTTAAATTTATCCTTGTTTGACTGCACTTAGTATTTAGTCAAACCAAGTTATGACGGAACATTAACAAAAGGGGTAAATACCTCCTTCAGCATTGACCTTGTAGGAATCCATCGCCCAAGTTGTAAATCATACATTTCAACGTCAGAAAAGCAATCGCATCCATTTCCACCACCAATGGCGAAGATCTTATCATTCAATGCAGCACCAGCGAGACTGCCCTTTTCCTTGTTCAAAGAAGGGTGTACATTCCACATGTTCATAGCTGGGTCATATGATTCCACTACACAAAATAGTCATATTACAAATGAGCCCTATACAAATCTAAAAATAGGAGGCCATATCAATTGCATGATATGCAAAAATGATGCAGCATTTAGGAAAGGGGTAATGAATGAGATTACTGGCAATACCTGTGTCATACCACTCACAACCAGTTCCTCCACCAAACACATAAAAAACTTTATTAAGCTTTGCAATTGCAGCATAACAACGATCATAGTTCATGGGCTGCAAAGACCTTTTTACATCATCTGAAGGAGAATATAAATCTAACGATGATAACACTGCTTCACCATCATATCCCCCAACTAGATATATTGATTCCTCGGGATCTAAGTTGTGCTCAACAGCTGGCAAACTGATTGTCTCATTAGCTTGTAGCATCAAAGGATCAGAGACCAACTCCAACTTCATACATCTACTTTTTAGGTCCTGAATCTCTCGTTCTGCTTCAGCCTGAAATTCGAGGCAAGGGAATGAAAACAACAAAAAATTAAAAAAATTGAAAATCATTGGTATATAAAGAGCAGGTGTAGCTCATATATCAACACAAGTTCACTTGAAGTAGTTAGAACTTAGAAGACATAACTGAAGTGTAGAGCATGTAATGTGAATAACAAAAAGCAGAAAGTGAAACTTAACAGCTTATATTGATTGCTAGAAGCAGTCAAGCAGATAATCTAAATTTCAAATAAAACATAGACTTCTGGTACCAATGCATTATGCATGTCATAGTAAATGGAAAATACATTTGAGATCAATTCAGTGAATAATGATAAGAAAGAAGTACCAGTTTCTGCTCCAAACAATCCATCTTCTGCTTTTGTGTATCTTTAAAAGTAACGAGTTCTTGCATTCCTTGAATTAACTGAAATCAACACAAGTTGAGCACATTCAATAATTATAGCAATCTGTTTAGGCTATTCTCACTCGGTTCAGGGAAATTATTCTTACTAGTAATTAGTATTATTAGTATTTAGTTACAAGAACCCTAGTTATAAAAGGACATATAAAGGTAAACTGGTAAAGGCTAATAACAAATTAAGAAGCTGACTAAGACCGAATTAGGAAATAACAACAATAATAATAGGAAACTAATACTAATATCACTAAATACTAACATTACTGATTACTAACAAGGATCTAATAATAATATAGAATGATATCACTAACCCTACAAAATGAGTGAATTCAAATATAAACACGAACCTGCGCGATGACTGAAGGATAAGTAGTTGAGTCAGATGAGCTTCCACCATTTTTCTCAATCACATATTCAAAATGGTCGTTACGCTTTAGAGAAGTCTCATGCCCCAGATACTCATTAAACGAGTGACCTAACAGAGTTGTACTTTCAGCTGCATGTCCTGTCGCAGGGGCATCTGAGGACACACTAGTGATGGCCAATTCCTTTAGTTTCAAGTACATCCGGTCCTTTTCACCTAGATGTTCTGCAGTGTCTTCAGGTACATTCTCTTTCTTGTTTTCACCATTCAGGCAAAGATACTCTTCAGTTACAAACGCTCCACTAGCCTCACAAGATTCGGTAAAACCTTTTTCTGCATCTGGTACCTTAAAACTTTGAGCTTCTTTCATGCCATTAGATGGTAAGCTGTGGATTTTTTTCATCCGATCAGTTTTATTCCGTAGATTGAGGTTGAAGCTACCAGAAGCAATTGGTTGAGAAGATAGCTTGGTCATCAATTTGCTAGTTTGAGAATGATCAAGTTCAAACCAGAAGTGATGATTGGTATAATAGTTGTCAAGAATTATAGGCTTAAACTGATCTTCTGACAGTGGATGACATTGAATCCGGACACGTATTTGAACCTTAAGAAAGAGATACAGAATAGTGTAGTTTATATACAGTGGTACAAACACCAATATTTTTTACCCTAAAATAGAATGCGACAACAGAAGAACTACAAGGAAAAGAGTAAAAAAGTAAAGGGGGGTTCTGATGAGGTACTTGTGCGGGAAATTGAGTTCTCTCAGACCCATTTGATGTCCATGCATATGGATTAATGTACATTTTGGCAGTGCTTGCAGCCTCAAATATGCCATAGAGTTTTCTATCGCTGTAGTTAAACAAGAATAAAGGAAGACCTGCTACAATATTCTTTACGTATGCAAAGTGAGGAAATGGCAATCCTGTCAACATTTAGAAGTAAGATTATAAGAACAAGCAATTGTTGGGGTAACGGGGGAAGTCAAGTGCTAGTTTTAAAAAACTACAATATATAACAACACATTGTCAATGGATGATTGGGGATATCATCCATACTAGGGCTGGGCACGGGCCGGGTCGGGGCGGGTAATACAAAATAAAATGGAACCGCCGGTTCCATTGTACGGTTCGGTCCGGTCCGGGTATTACAATTTTCAAAATAGGAACCGGAAATTACCCGGCCCGTTTGAAACGGGTCGGTCCGGTCCGGGTTTTACGGTTTCTATTCTCATGTTTGAAATTAGTAAAAACTCACGAAGTTCCAAAAATCAATAATCAATAATATAAGACATTAGCAAGTTTCAAAATAACAACATAGTGGTGCATACATAACACAAGTGAAAAGTCCAATACTCCATATTTTCTTGTATATAAGTTTCAAACAATTAAAGAAATTCCAAAAATATACAACATAGCCAAAATACATATTTTCTAACATTTGTATTTAAACATGTTGTCTAACATCACATATTTAAGTGATTGCTTTTTTATATATTAAATTTTTAGTATTAGCCAAAGTTGACACATACATGATGGGTGGTAAACACAATTTATATGTTTTAATAACAATATAACAAAAAAATATAACAAAATCGTCTTTAACAAATAATTAAATTCGATAGAAAGGAATAATTCAATAACAATAAAAAGTAAAAAGATATTTATGAAACATTTAATCAATAATTTGAAAACAAAAGGATGTTACTGCAACTCAATTTAAAATCCTACTTCTAGCACAGGAAACAAAACTATTTCAAAACCGATTATCAAAAAACTATTAATAAATTAATATACAATATATATAACGGGCCGGGCCGGGTACCCGTTATTTTTTAATTTTGGAACCGGTCCGGTTCCTTAAAAAAAATTACCCGACCCTACCCGGACCGTTTTATGGAAACAAAAAATGGAACCGGCCCGTTTTGGACCCGAACCGCCATTACCCGGACCGGACCGCGGTTCCAAGACCCGTTTGCCCACCCCTAATCCATACATAGTAGTCAATGGCAAGATATGGCGCACACCATATGCGCCATCGCCATGAAAAAATGGTCATCGCCATAGCGCCATGTGCATATATGCACCATCGCCATGTGCCATGGCAAATACCATTGAGCCATGGCGATCGTCATGCGCCATGACAACTATGCTTCCATAATAAAATAAGGCCGACAGAAAACCAAGAGCTCGTAGAAATTATAGACTTGAAACTAACCAAATAGTTGCCTGTGAAGACATTCTTCGATGGTATCATTCTTGCAGCCAAATATAACACCACCAAGTTGACCTTTCCTTAAATTCCTGAAATTTGAAGCACCAAATTGCTGATTTGGGGGCGATCGTGGAAGGTCATGGGCTGTTGATGTTTCTGTTCTCCACTCTGTTCCCATCCTGCAAACCAAATGGATAAACTATTATCATCATCTCATCTTACCAGAATAATTCATAAAATTTATCATGATACATGGACTAAAGCATAACTACTAACCAAACCACAAGTACTATTAAGATTTCTCTGGAAGAAGCAAAAAAAGTATGGAAAAAGATTGAAAAAATTATTATTCAGATGATTACAAAATTTTGATTTAAAGCTTGAACTAATTGACAAAGCATATTGTGGGTGTGGTGAGACTCATTATAAGCCACATACGAACAGTACATAACTTGATATGAATTGCATTCTACTAATATATTTTATGGTTATATGTTCCTTTCCTGTTCAAACTCAACCCAACATTAAGCTCAATCACGTTGAAAGGAACTCCTGCAAAATTAGGAACTGACAATGCAGAGGTGTGTACACCTTGTATATCCTCTATTCGTGTTTCCTTTCAATTCCTAAGCATGTAAGCACTTCACAAGTCAAGCTAAACTAATTTCAAGAAACCCCTTGGCCAGTTATATTTCGATAGTCTAGTCAAGGCAGTCAACAGTTCCCCATCTTCTCCACCAGCTTCCAATACTGTAAAAACATGCCATTCCCACCACTTCAACTGAATGAGTCTTCTCTAGGCTGTCTACTTACAAATTTCATACGATTGGTGCTGATATGCACGGAGCAGCCAGGTAGTGTCTTTCAAGTTTCAATCATATCGTTACACAAAGCAGAAGCGTCAGTTTAGGGGAAAATTAGACATTAAAGATGAATAATCATAGAACCACCTTTACTATTACGCAGAGCTTTTCGCCTCATCTAAACTCATTAAACCCGGATGAATCACCCAAAACCCCATAATTTCAGGGCAATAAGTAGCGAAAGAAGGTTGATAATGTGCGGTGTTTTCTAGTAAAAGCTCAAAGAATGTGCGAATCATGAAAGAGAGAAACGTACCTAGCATTGAGGGGAAGCTTCCCGTTGCTAATGGAAGTGAAGTGAGGAGCGAAGCGGTTGAGGGAGCCAGGAGGAATGTGCGCGTGCATAAAAAGAGCGCACGGCAGGGAAGTAATACTCCCACAACTTTTTCCAATCCGTACGGGACGTGTCATTACGGGCTCATTTATACGGACTACTAAATTACAGGTCCGATAGAGGGTTGTTTGCAGCAAGCAACAAAAGTGATTCTCAGATTTTATAAAAAACTACCAACTTTTACTTTCTCGGCGGCTTCCGCATAGAATCTACTTTTTATTTTTTCTATTTCACAAAAAACCCTTATTTTACCGAACACTACCAACTTTCACTACTAATCACTTTTTTCTAAAAATTGCTTTTATTTAAATACAAGTGGTTGCAAACAAAGCCATAAAAGTGCACATTCATTTCCCATGTAGCAAAAGAGGATATGGAACTGCCTATTTAAAAGAAAAAAATTACATTGCAAATTTCACGTGATGTACATAAAAAGAATATAATCGAATCATGCCCATCTATTGTTTTATATAGTAAAACTGAGTTATAAAACAATGATGTGGCACTTTCTTATTGGTTAACAAAAACTCTATTTTTTTACTATTTTATTAGTATTTAATAAGTATAAGAACACGTTTAATTAATTTGCACTATGGGTGCGGCAGAATTTTCGGAATCTGGGTGACTAGGTCTAAAGACGTTTTTTTTTGAACGAAACTGGCTTAATATATCATACCAAAACAGACCAAACAGACCAAACTAATCCAGGTAACCGTGTGACGACAAGTCCCCTGTCTACCGTCCGCCCAAGGACCAGACTCTGAATTAATCACCTCCGTAGAAGCCATATAATTCGCTGATCCCGCTTTGGGCATACCTGAGCCTATGACTAGGTCTAAAGACTTGAACGGCTGTTTTTTTAATCTAATCCATATCCATATCTATCTATAGATAATATGGAAAGATACAATTATGGAAAGTTTTGCCACATGTCATTCTCTAAGCAATTCTTTTGAAAAAATATGTTTTATAACTTAGAACTTAGAAGCAATTAAAAGTGTATCTGTACATTGCATAAGTAGTAAAAGTGCTTCGAATTTCAATTTACTAGATTGCGCTCCCTCAGTCTCAAGGATAGCATTTATTTGCTGGTTGATTTTAAATTATGCAATTAACATCATAAATTTACATTTTTGAAAGAAATGATACATGACCATGGTGCTAAAATAGCACTTTATATAAAGTTTGGGGTATTTAAATTACATATGCAAGTTTGGGGTGCTAATCTCACACCCCTCCATAGTTTGGGGTATTTTAATTATTTTTCTCAATTGGATAATATAGAGTGAGAAAATCTTTGGATAATTAGTTAAAAAATAGGGCATGTATGCTCAATAAGTAAGAATATTCATTATCAACCAATGTTATAACCAACTAAACAAGAGACTTTCTGTTAGTTCTGATAAATCATAAATATGTCAGCGCGCGCGCACACATATACAGTAAACCTAAAGCAATTTGTTTTATCCTGTGCACGGCACGGGTAAAAATACTAGTATGTCCATGTGTTTGAGTCACGAGACTCTCTCTTGGTCGGGACTCGGGACCGAATGAGTTTTCTTTCATGGTCTCTTGCTTCGTCTTATTTAAGACTCAATTTCATGATCTTTTTTCTAGTTCATGAAAGTTTAAATTATTTTAATTGAGATCAGTATCAATTGAAATGGTTGTTTCTCATCCGAAAGTGCATCCCTAGGCTCAACAACAATATGAATTGCAATTGAATCGTTCACTTCAATCACATAAAATTATTACTACCTTTGTCCCATTTATATTGTCCCGGAAGAGGGTGACACGATTATTAAGAAAAGTAGGTTTGTGTGGTTGATATTAATTGATAAAGTAAGAATAAAATAAGAATGATTTAGAGTCACACAAACTTTGCCAAATATGGTATGAGACAATTTAAGTGAGACTTCTCGAAAAGATAAAATGGGACAATATAAATGGGACGGAGGGAGTAGCATTTACTATGTTCAACATATCCAATAAATATTTAATATCCATGGTGTGCTAATTTATCGATTATGGAACCGACTGCAATGATTTCATTTAAGTTGATCATACAAATGTTAAATCTGATGAAATTGTTTCATGTTTAATCGGGGCACAAATCTTTAAACCGACTTCATATTTCCTAACAAATCCATTTCATTATATTAAAAACAAAGTCAAAGCTAATACACCAATAAACAAATCCAAATTAATTGGGGAAGAATGAAAAGGTCAAAGTCCTAAGGCGAAAAGTGAACTTTAAGAGCTAAGTGAATTTTAGCTTTTGCATACTACTCAAATGTTAGAGTTTTTAAGTTCCTCCACTCCTCAAGAACTTGGAAATTAAAGTCTTCTGCATTATTTCTACAAGTTTTTTCACATAATTTGATATAACATTTATATATAATACGTAGTATTAACTTTTATATGAGTGTTGAGGTTGAAGAAACTTCAGCTTGGATTTGGTTCTAAATTTTTGAGGCCGTAAATTACCCGAACATATTGCATTCGGGTCAAGAATTTCTCTAGACCATCAAATTAAAGATTAAAACCAAACCAACGAAAAGTTCGAGTTAGGCCGATCAATTTTGAGTTTCAAGCGGAGTATCCCACCTATATTACACATGTGTGTTCATTAATTGAGGTATGTCTCGGTCTCAGATTTGGCATCTTCAAGCTTCGGGGTATATCAAGCTCAATATGGATGCCGCAAGAGATCATGCGTGCAGCAATTTGGGATGGGTTATTCGGAAGAAAAATGCTAGAGGTACACGTTTTGTGTACACGTTTGGTGTACACTTGTCTGTCCTTCATAGATAAATTGTCTGTCACAAACAATTTGTCTGTGAAGGACAGACAAGTGTACACCAAACGTGTATACAAAACGTGTACCTCTAGCATTTCTCTATTCGAAATGATTTTGATGATTTTGTTGTAGCCTCACTTAAAGACCCAAATTGAGACTACGTGGGAGTTGAATATGATTCCTTACCTGCTACTACCTCCAAGTCCCATTTATATCGTTTCTTTACGTTTTACGATATTTGATCGACGATAAAACAAACAGATCTCTGTCTGCACTCAAATTATTTTTAGGATTTTTTTTACATATTCAGAAACTACATTTAAAGCTTTACAAAGTCGCAAAACCATGAATCAAATTTGATAATTTTTTTTATATATAAAGTAAAAATTAAGAGTGATTTGTGTTGACCAAGTAAATAGGAACTGGGACAATATAAATGAGACGGAGGGAGTATAACCGAAATCGGTAACGGATCGAGTATCTCAACTGTGGGTATTTTAGCAAAGGATAATTGATGCGAATTAGAATCGGTATTAGGCTTGGAAATTATGTGTGTTATTCCTTAATCAATTACAATGATATATACATGTTAATGGCCGAAAAATACAAACCCTCAGCCCAATAAACTAGGCTAAAATACAATAAAGAATATACAAGCCTAAATATGGTGTTTAACACACACACCCCAAGTTGGAGTATGTGGATTAAAGATGCCCAACTTTACGGAATTATTTATAGTTTTTATTTTTTATTTCTGTAGATTTAAAAATTTTATTATTTTACATGTAATTTTACTGCACTACCGATCATAATCATTTTATTTTTTTAATGCATTCATTCAGTGCCATGTAAAACATATTTATTGCCATATTCAGTGCCAAACTCAACAATACATATGATGATATTCACTGTCCATATTCAATGCAAATATTTAATGTCCACAAACCCCAATTTTAAAAACTCCAAATTTCAAAATTAGAAAAGAGAATGGATAGATCCAAAGCACACCCATCTTCACGTAACACCAACGCCCCCCCACTCATTCCGAAGCATGTGCTCATGAAGCAGCAGCCCACAAAACTGTACAGAGGGATACAGAGTCGCACAAAGCATGAGTCCCCATTCTGCGCCTCTATAGAGGAGCGTTTCTCGAGATTGAGCGCCCCGTTACGCTGGGTTTTTTGGTGATGTCAAAGCAACGACCCTTGTGGCTGATTTCTAGATCGGATTGGAGATTATATTGGCAGATTGGCATCGCAGGTTTACATGTGGGCGACGTTATTCACAATAGATCGGAAGTCAGACGGGAATCATACGGATTGGACTATTTACCTTCACATTGTTGGTCGGACGCACAGGACGGGCGATTGTGCACCCAGGCGATCGATCGATCTTCGGAAGGCGGAAACTGTGCTCCCAGGCCAGAGATATGTGGTGGCGGCTGCGCTGGACGGTGGCCGGCTACCAGGCGGTGGGCGGAGAATCGACTGCTGCGGCTGCTTGGGTGGGCTGCGGAGGTTATGCACGAGCGGAGGGTTGGAGAATATGGGTAGAAGATTAGGGCTTTATAGGTATAATCTAGAGGGTATATTTGTCCACAAAAAATTATTTATTATTTAATTATTTCGAATTTAATTAAATATTTCATTTTTTAATATTCCGTATTATTTTAAGAAAAAAACTGTTTAGGTCATAGATTGGGAAACTCATGGAGTTTTATTTATAACTAGGGTAATTATCTCTAATAATAATATTATACGAAGTACAACATATCATAATTATTGAATTAGTCCTACGTAAAGCTAACAAATTCAAGGACATGACGGCCACCAACATGAGTAGCGTGCGGCATTACCACCATAATCATCGCCAACTTCTTCTTCTCGTTCTCTCCCGGCCCGTCCGCCGGAAAGAAATTGCTGCCGCCATAGCAAGAGTTGCGGCCATGGTGCCGCCACTCTTCACAACCCCGCCTGGAACGCCGGAGAATAGCAAATCCCTGAGATACTTTGTGCAAGCTTAATATTGCCGGGAAGAGGATTCCTTACTCATTATCGTCAAGGCATCAACCGTCATCGTCGCCGGACTACCTACCGGCTACCCAGGCCATTATTGGATCAAGAGAAACAAGAGATAGAAAGGATCCATGCGCATGTCCTCCTATCCTACCAAGTATTGGTGAGGAGGATGGACTAACTCAAAACACTAGCTCAGTTTCAATCTCTCAAAAATTTGAGGTGAGGTTTAAAAAGTTTCCGCTTAATATGCATACGATTTGATTAGTTGGATTGTTTTAACATCTAAATAATTATTTACATAAATTACGTATTTTAATTACAAAGGTTATTTGTGATATTTACGTGAAAGTACTTAATAGAATGATTCTGTAAATGTGATAGATTTATTAATGGTTGAAATATTGATCTAAATACTATAAAATTTACATAATAGATTTTATAATTAAATATATGTATAAAACCCGTTAAGGAAAGTATTTGGTAGCTATTAAATATTGAGTATATTTCTTAGCTAGGAGTAGTAGGTTTGACTTTAGAAGTCATGAGATTTAGCATACGGATATTATTCTACTAGGGCGTAGAATAGGAACCTACCGATACTCCAAATTTTGAGTACAGTGGGGGTGGATATTAAGTGACCGTACATTTGGATTCAATTGCTCCCGTGTACGAGTTGGAAAACGACATCGTGGTTATGAGATGTGACTTTGAGCCGATGGTGTTGGGGTCTTAGTAACCTTGTCGGGATGGACAAGCCGAGCGGACAAGTTGACTTCTCAAGTATTTTAGAATCAGACTATGACTTGGGCCGATGGTGTTGGGGTCTTAGTAACCTTGTCGGGATGGACAAGCCTAGCGGATAAGTCATTTTCCGGGAATGTGCATGTCTTTACCCAACCGGTCAATGAGTCCCTATTACGTTTTGCCTTGCTAGGCATATTGATGCGGTAGAGTCGGACATTGTTATGTGAAATATTTTTCCTATAAATAAAACTGGCATAAATGCCAAGTATTTTACATAGTTATCTTGAATAGGCTATGTGGTTGATTGTTACATGACTTAAAATATTACTATAAAATATTTTTACAAAACCCTTCTGGTGAGATGGTGTGTATACTAAGTAGGAGGATCTTGGCAGTTTCACAAGCTGACCCCTCACAGATTTGTAGGTCATGGAAACTTTGAAGACATCTTGAGTACTAACTCTCCTTTGGATCCACCTGAGGCTTGGGAATCATATTTTATTTTGTTAGTTGCTCATGAGACTGTTCTTCATCATAAAATTCTAGTTTGGGCCTGCGTGCCAGAATGTCATTTGATTATACCAAACTTTTATCCTTTAATTTACAGTTGTATCATTGAACATTTTCTCAACAATTATTCTTCTATTATATGGAATTACTTAGTGTGATGATATTGAATGCCTTGCATGACCTGACGAGAGGACGAAGAAGGGTACTCTCGTAGGGTTGTGTGGCGGTATGAAGAGCGGAACGACTATCACACCACAGGGTCATAGTTATAGTTATAGTTATAGTTATAGTTATAGTAATAATTATAATTATTGTTATAGTTATAATTTTAATTATAGTTATAGTTGTAAACTTGTAATTATAATTATAGTTATAGTTATAATTATAATTATAATTAATAATCATAATTATAATTATAATTATAATAATAATAAAAAATAATACTAATAATAATATTATATTATTATTATATTATTATTATATTTTTATTATATTATAATATTATATTAGTGTTGTTATATTGTTATTATATTATAATTATATTTAAATAATAATATTATTATTAATATATTATTATTATTAATAATTATAATGAAATAATTATAATAATTATTATAATTAATATAATAATAAAAGTGATAAATCATGTTTGAACTTTTCTGATCTGGTCTGATCTGAATCTTTCTGATCTGATCTGAATATTTATGATCTGATCTGATCTGATCTGAATTTTTATGATCTGATCTGATCTGTCTGAATTTTTATGGGCCTATGGCGTAGGTGAAACA
>CAMAPF010000895.1:0-12500 GCA_945859915.1 Cuscuta epithymum
TACTATCCTATAATATATGGGTGCAGTTTATAAATATTTTTTTATCATGTTTCACAATGAATATAATTTTTTTCTCATGTTTCACAATGAATATGTTAAATTAATTATTTTGTGTTTTTTGCTACTAAAAATGTTAGAGCGAATATGCATGCATTGAAACACTTAAAGGTGTATTTGAAAATTCTCTAGATTTTCAAAAGCAGCTGAAATTTAAAAAAACAATTGAAATTTCAGGTTCATAAACAAGCTTCAATTCTTTTGGTTACTGAATTGTGTTGGATTTCATTGAGCAGATTATGGAGAATATCGAGAACCAGATGCAAGCCGTTGAAGAATATCAAGGGGTTAACAGGCGAGAGATTGAAGAGAATGAGAGGCATTTAGCAGAGTTTGAAGATCAAATAGAGAGGGAAAGAAACGAAGGATTGTTCTTTAAAAGTCTAACGCAAAGAAAACCTGTGTTTGAGAACAGAGAAAAAGTAAAAGAAGAGTTGGAGAAGATTCGGAAGATTGGCATAGAAAATGCAGCAGGGTCAAGAACTCGAAGAAATGTATACCTGGTTCTCGTTGATGCCATTATCTCTTCACCCTCCTACTGGCAAAAGCCCATAATTCTTGGCTTCATTTTGGTTGGTTGGTATTCCCAAATTATCAATGAACAAAGACTGATTATCAGATATAGCAAGAGAAAAGAAATTAAGAGAAGAACAGAATATGTGAAATATTAATCCTCTTATCAGCTGCTCTTTCCATCCCATTTCCTTTGTCCCAATAATTTTTTTGGGGTCGTTCTAAAATGCTTGTCGCATACCTAATTGACCGCATTTCACAACTCCCATTAATCATTCTTACTTTTACAATTCAATATCAAACCTCAGCTCTACTTTTCCTACAAAAACAATGTGTCAAACTTCATGCCCTGGTTGTTAATGGGACAGAGGCAACATATTTCAAAAAATTAGTGCATATAGAAGTAAAACACAGGACATGTGCACAAATAGGAATTATCATTTGAAAGGAATAAAAGTAGTTAATATACTTTGTATTTATTAAAATAGCATGAGTAATAACCCCAAGGCCCAAGCAGTGGAGGAGCAGGGCGGGGGCATGGACGAGCAAGCGCCCCCGCTTCGGGCCAAAAAAATTATTACCTCCGTCCCACTAAGATTGGGACAAGAGAAGGTGACACGATTATTAAGAAAAGTGAGTTTGTGTGGTTTATATTAAATTGATAAAGTAAGAATAAAGTAAAAGTTATGGGACAATCTTAGTGAGATTTCCCGAAAAGGTAAAATGAGACAATCCTAGCGGGACGGAGGGAGTAGTACTATTACATATAATATATGTAATGTTCCCATTTTCTTTTTTCAAAAATAAATACTCATTAAAGACAATTTTAGATTAATTATTAAAAGAGGAAACTGTCAATTTGATTCTCGTACTTTCATGAAAAAGTCAATTATGTCCGAGTACTTTTAAAAAATCCTCGAACTTTGAAAGAATGTTCAATTGAATACTTTTTGAAATTACTTGCCATGTCAACAGGTAACCGATGACGTGGCGCACATATGGCGGTGACGTGCACTTTGTCGTGAGGTGCACTCAAAATAATAAATCAATACAACAATTATACGTAGTATAACGAAGTAAGGTTCGTATCCACAGGGAAAGGAATACTTTTCTTTTTATAGAACTGGTAACAAAATGGGGGGTTTTAGTTTGATTTGGTTTAATAAATTAAACACGAAGATGAACGAGTTATGTGGTTTAATTAATAAGAAGGAGACTTGGCTTTGCTTTTATCCACTTAATGAAATGTTCGTCGATCCCGATTATATCTTTAACTATCTTCCTCTCGAATACTCAATCGAGGAGTATATCCAGTTCATCGAGGGTAGTTATTAATAACGAGAAGCGTTCATTAATAAAACTTACTATCGAGTCAATATAGAACAAGCGCCGTATATTAACTTGATAGTAGCAATAAACTTAAGATGAAAACGATTGAGATTGATAACCTCAACACAAGCGGTTTATTGGTTTAATCAATATAATTAATTCCCCTTAGATTATTAACCATGAGATGCATGCATTAATAATCCAAGTTTACTACCATGAAAGGACCGAATTAATAACAAGCGTATTAATCGACCGATTCTAGTATTAATTAATATATGAAACAAAACTAGTTGATCCTTTAGGTAATGTTCAAAATATTAATATGAAATATGAATAGGAATTAATTAATACTCAAGAAAGAATATTAAAGAAGATGAATCCTACTATAGTTAAATATCAAGATGTTAACTAATTGTCATCTTAGTAACACTCCCCGATATTAACGTAGAGGAAGAAATAACTATTACTATAACTAATGTCAAGATGTTAACTAATTGTCATCTTAGTAACACTCCCCAACATTGATATAGAAATAGTATTTAAAGGAAGAATTAATATTCAAGGAAGAAGATTAAAGAGAATAACTCACAACTTACAAATTCATTAAGCTTCAAAGTAGCAAAACCAAGATGGAAGAGTTTAGCTCCTCATTTGGAGACTAAACATGATAGAAAATATAAAGAAAACACTAATCTAAACTGAGCTAAAGAGTATATAGGAATTGGTATTTTTATGGGAAGGAAATGGGGTGTATTTATAGGCTTTTTGGGCTTGCAGGGTCATGTACCCGATCGAGTATGTAGAATACCCGATCGGGTATCCTTAATTGCTCGGAAGGTGCTGAAATCACATTCAACCCGACCGGGTTGGGTCAAAACCCGACCGGGTTACGTATCAAATCGGATATTTCCCACGTTCTCTTGATCTTGGACACGTTCTTTTGTTCTTGTCAACTCAACCCGACCGGGTTTTATACCAACCCGACCGGGTTTTGGTGCGTAGCTTCCCTTTGGCTTCATATGTCACTTCCAACCCGACCGGGTTATATTTCAACCCGACCGGGTTTGCTACCAGAATTTATTTCCACCATTCATCTTGCCTTCATTTGGTGCCTATAATACTTCCTTTCATCCCTTATGGTACTTACAACAAAATACACACTAAAAATACAAATTAAAACCTACAAAATAAATCTATAGAGTACATCGCAAACTAAACTAAACAATTAAAAACAACAATCAAACAATACTAAAATAACAAACTTATGCACTAGGAAATAGTGCATATCAAACTCCCCCATGCTTAGCCTTTTACTCGTCCCGAGTAAAATCAAAATCCAGCTTCAGAATGTCTTAACAAGCAAAAGACTCAAGCAAATGTTTCACACAACCATAACTCAAGAGTATCAATATACAAATGTAAATAAATATCTTCATTCCTTTCTTCTTTCTTCATCCCTCTGGTGTAGAGTAAAAGAGATCTTGCATGATAAAATATTTTCCTCTAATTCTCTCATTTTGCCTTAGGAGCCCGTTTTTGGGTTTTCATCCTAGCCTCTCTTTTTTTTTCTTCTTTTTCCTCACCGGCTCACTCATCATTTTTTTTTGTTTTTGTCATTTTTGCTTAGGTTGCCCGTTCGGGTTTTCAACCTAACTGACATTTCTTCTTTTTATTATTTTTTTTTATCTTTTTTTTTTCTTTAACATTTTTTTGTGTTTTTTATACAATGTAGAAGAAATACCAAATGTATGATGAAAATTCTTCTCCCCGCTTGCTAAACTGAGCAATGTCCCTAGTGCTCGTTTTCGTCATCTTTTTTTTGAAGATAGGAGGTTGTGGTTTGAGAGAGAGGTGATGTTTTCCAAGAATTTATGGATGAGAGTGTATATGGAGTAAGATGAAAGTGGAGTAAGATGAAGATGATGGGAACAAGATCATTATGCTTTTTTTTTATGTGTGGGGTTTGGAGGGTAAGGAGATGTAGAGGAAAGTGAGGAGATCATGTAGAAAATGAAGGTCTTGAGTTGATTTGGTGTGTTGAGATGGAGGTTTTGGGAGGTTGAAGCTTAAAGAGATAAGGGGATTATGGCTTGTACCTCTCTGTTTCGAAATTTTGCAGATGAGAATGAAAAATTCGTCCGGCCCGACCTGGTTTTAAGTGACCTGTTTCGAAAACCCGGTCGGGTTTTGTAGTGACCCGATCGGGTTTTGTGTTTAATGCTCTGGTTTCAAGAATAACACATATGACCCGGTCGGGTTTTGTGCACAACCCGATCGGGTTTTTGTAAAATACTCGATCGATTATTGTTCACACCGATCGGGTTTTTTCCGCCGTAGCCTCTGTCTGACTCTTTTAAATTATACCCGATCGGGTTAGATAGGAACCCGATCGGGTTTTTATCAAACCTGCATTTTTTTACTTTTTTTTTTTTTTTTTTGAAAATCTTTTCTCACACACACAAAAATGAAAATGATCAAAATACAAACTTGGGTTGCCTCCCAAGAAGCGCTTGATTTAACGTCGCGGCACGACGTTATTTTTATTTATTTATTTTTTTTTTTAAGTGGGATCGTGAGCATCCCTTGTTTTATTTTCAAAAGCCATGTTGGGAAACGTTTCAGCTTTTTTCTTCGGCCTTTTCCAATAAGGTCGAATTTTCTTCCTTGTTACCACCTCAATAGTAGGTGATTTTCCTTTCAAAATAGATTTTTTTGGTTCCTCTTCAACAAAAATATTCAGTGTTGGTGGTTCAAAAACATTTAAAGAACAAAGGGATTGATTTTTAATTTGTTTTTTCGTAGAGTCAAAGATATTGAATTCTACTTTTTGGTCATCGAACTCTAAAGTTAATGAACCACTAGACACGTCAATTTTTGTTTTTGCGGTTTTTAAGAAAGGTCTACCCAACAGGATGGGCGTCGTTTGGTCATCATTTCCCATTTCAAGGACATAGAAGTCAACAGGGAAAACTAAATTTTCTACTTCTACTAGCACATCTTCTAGTACACCTTTTGGGTAAGTATTAGATCGATCTGCTAGTTGAATCACTACAGCAGTTTGATGTAGTGGGCCGAGTTGTAGGGATTTATACAGAGAGTAAGGAATGACATTTATGGATGCCCCTAAATCCAACAAGGCCTTAGAAAATGCGGTGTTCCCTATCTTGCAAGGTATGGTGAACATGCCCGGGTCGCTACATTTTTCGGGAAGTTTCTTTTGAAATAGAGCCGATACATGTTCACTAACCTTGACCTCTTGCTTTTCTTTCGACTTATCCTTTCGTTTTGTTTTGCATAATTCTTTTAAAAATTTAGCAAAACGGGGAATATTTTTAATTGAGTTAAGGAGCGGAATGTTTACCTCACACTTGGCGAAAGTTTTATAGATGTCAGTATCTTTCTCCAGCTTCCTTGTCTCCATCAATGCCTCGGGGAATGGGGCTACTGGTTCATACGATGAAAATGGAGGGAGTTTCGCCTTTGTGGTTCTCTCCTCAGATTGAGCTTCTTCTTCATGATCAACCTCCTCGATCTCTTGGTCATTCTTTTCTACCTCCTTCAGCATGATTGCATTCACATGTTGTCTCGGGTTTTGCTCCGTTTGAGATGGGAGTTTACCCGAGTCCTTTGCTTCCAATCGGTTTACGGTATTTGAAATTTGGCTAACTTGAGTTTCCAAATTTTTAATGCTTGACTTTGTTTCATGTTGGAATTGTATCATGGTTTGTTGAAATTGTCCCATGCTTTGTTGCATGGTAACCATGTTTGAAGTTAAAGCTCTTATCATGTCATCAGTTGACATATTAGTTTGAGAATTTGAGCC
The DNA here is from genome assembly GCA_945859915.1 of Cuscuta epithymum. Lineage (NCBI taxonomy): Eukaryota > Viridiplantae > Streptophyta > Magnoliopsida > Solanales > Convolvulaceae > Cuscuta > Cuscuta epithymum. The sequence continues at coordinate 5,723 of CAMAPF010000895.1, forward strand.
TTGATTGTTGAAAGGTGGTTGAGAAGATGGGTTGGATTGTTGGGGGTTTCCATACCTCAAGTTTGGATGATCCCTCAATCCGTGGTTGTAAGAATTTGAGAATGGGTCGTATCTTCTTTGTTGATGTCCTTGGAAACCCAAGGCGTTGACTTGCTCAAAATTCTCCTTTTGTATTGATGGACATGAATCGGTCGGATGCCCTTGTGTTGAACATATGCCGCAAACCTTGACTTCTTGGGTTTTGGGTTTTAACAGAAAATCTTTAACCAAAGAAGTCAAGCCGGCCACTTGACTTTCCAACGAGGTGTTGGATTCCGTCACGGCAACCCTTCGGGTTGAGGATCGCCCATTGTAGTATCTAGAATTCTCGGCCAACTCCGAGATGAGGTTCCTTGCTTGAGAAGGGGTTTTGTTAACAATCCCCCCTCCACTCGCCGCATTAACCATGCGCCTATCTTGATCCGCAAGACCATCATAAAAGTAAAGGATGAGGTCTTGCTCAGTGTACCCATGATATGGGCAACTAGCACACAACTTTTTGAATCGCTCCCAATATTCATATAAGGACTCATCATCTTTTTGATCAATGTTGCTTATTTGTTTTTTCAAAGATGATGAGACAGAAGCGGGATAATACCTTTCTAGGAAGCACTTCTTCATTGCTGCCCATGTATCTATACTCCCCGAAGGGAGATAGAATAGCCAATCCTTTGCGGTGTCTTTAAGGGAGAATGGAAAAGCCCTCAATTTGATTTGCTCCTCGGTGACTCCATTTGGGCACATGCTCGTGCAAACAATATGGAACTCCGAGAGATGTTTGTTCGGGTCCTCTCCTCTTAGCCCGTGGAAGGAAGGAAGTAGATGGATAAGCCCCGATTTGAGCTCAAAAGTACTACCTTCATTGAGTGTAGGGAAGGTAATACACAATGGTTGTTGGTTGAGATTTAGAGCGGTGAGCTCCCTCAATGTTCTCGTCTCTTGAGCCATAGTGATTGGCTCTTCGTTCTCGCTAGAATAAGAACTAGCGCTTGATGATTCCTCCGAAGAAGTATTCGGAAATAAATTCCTAAACCTCTCGAAGGCTTGTTCCGTTTCGGGATTTGTTTGGTAGGTGATTTGGTTTATAGATCGGTGTTTAACCATATACTCAAACAAAGCTCAGAAATAGAAAATAAGAATTCTTTATATTTAATTATTTTTTTTTTATTTTTCTTGAAATAAAATAAAAAGAAAAAATAATTGCCTTTCCCCGGCAACGGCACCAAATTTGACGTGCACTTTGTCGTGAGGTGCACTCAAAATAATAAATCAATACAACAATTATACGTAGTATAACGAAGTAAGGTTCGTATCCACAGGGAAAGGAATACTTTTCTTTTTATAGAACTGGTAACAAAATGGGGGGTTTTAGTTTGATTTGGTTTAATAAATTAAACACGAAGATGAACGAGTTATGTGGTTTAATTAATAAGAAGGAGACTTGGCTTTGCTTTTATCCACTTAATGAAATGTTCGTCGATCCCGATTATATCTTTAACTATCTTCCTCTCGAATACTCAATCGAGGAGTATATCCAGTTCATCGAGGGTAGTTATTAATAACGAGAAGCGTTCATTAATAAAACTTACTATCGAGTCAATATAGAACAAGCGCCGTATATTAACTTGATAGTAGCAATAAACTTAAGATGAAAACGATTGAGATTGATAACCTCAACACAAGCGGTTTATTGGTTTAATCAATATAATTAATTCCCCTTAGATTATTAACCATGAGATGCATGCATTAATAATCCAAGTTTACTACCATGAAAGGACCGAATTAATAACAAGCGTATTAATCGACCGATTCTAGTATTAATTAATATATGAAACAAAACTAGTTGATCCTTTAGGTAATGTTCAAAATATTAATATGAAATATGAATAGGAATTAATTAATACTCAAGAAAGAATATTAAAGAAGATGAATCCTACTATAGTTAAATATCAAGATGTTAACTAATTGTCATCTTAGTAACACTCCCCGATATTAACGTAGAGGAAGAAATAACTATTACTATAACTAATGTCAAGATGTTAACTAATTGTCATCTTAGTAACACTCCCCAACATTGATATAGAAATAGTATTTAAAGGAAGAATTAATATTCAAGGAAGAAGATTAAAGAGAATAACTCACAACTTACAAATTCATTAAGCTTCAAAGTAGCAAAACCAAGATGGAAGAGTTTAGCTCCTCATTTGGAGACTAAACATGATAGAAAATATAAAGAAAACACTAATCTAAACTGAGCTAAAGAGTATATAGGAATTGGTATTTTTATGGGAAGGAAATGGGGTGTATTTATAGGCTTTTTGGGCTTGCAGGGTCATGTACCCGATCGAGTATGTAGAATACCCGATCGGGTATCCTTAATTGCTCGGAAGGTGCTGAAATCACATTCAACCCGACCGGGTTGGGTCAAAACCCGACCGGGTTACGTATCAAATCGGATATTTCCCACGTTCTCTTGATCTTGGACACGTTCTTTTGTTCTTGTCAACTCAACCCGACCGGGTTTTATACCAACCCGACCGGGTTTTGGTGCGTAGCTTCCCTTTGGCTTCATATGTCACTTCCAACCCGACCGGGTTATATTTCAACCCGACCGGGTTTGCTACCAGAATTTATTTCCACCATTCATCTTGCCTTCATTTGGTGCCTATAATACTTCCTTTCATCCCTTATGGTACTTACAACAAAATACACACTAAAAATACAAATTAAAACCTACAAAATAAATCTATAGAGTACATCGCAAACTAAACTAAACAATTAAAAACAACAATCAAACAATACTAAAATAACAAACTTATGCACTAGGAAATAGTGCATATCAGGCGGTCCACGTGTGCGCCACGTCATCAGCAAAATGATTGATTGGACTTCAACATGTGCAACATGTGTGCCACGTCACCAAAATTATTGCTGATTGGGATGCCACATGTGCGCCATGTCAGCGGGTGACCTGCTGACATGGCAAGTAACCTGCAAATGTACTCAATTGAATGTTTTTGCAAAGTTCGGGGATTTGATTGATCTTTTTGAAAGTACGAGGACCTAATTGACTTTTTCATAGAAGTACGAGGACCAAATTGACAGTTTTCCCTTATTAAAATAAAGGGTAAAATCTTTCAGGAAACGTGTCTCTAGAAATACAAGTACGTGTTGACTGCAACGTACATCACTCTTTTGAATGCAAGTGTGGATTGTTTTAGACCTTTAAGGCCACACGGGTTGACTTTGTGGTTATAGTGCAAAAGAGTATTGAGATTAACGAATATGTTTTCACATTTCTTGAAACAAAATGATCAAAACATTCTCGAGATTGTGTTGGATTCCCACCTTCATGGAAAAATTCATGAGAATTTTAGAATTTACAAAGATGTCTAAGATTTTGTATATTCTCAATACTCATAGCTTAATACTCATAGATTTTGTAAAGATGAGCGTTTTGAATGCGTGATCTCATTTCCAAATGAAGGACAAAATTGGAATGAAATAATAAAAATTGCTACATAAGTAAAGGGATCTTTCTGGATTTAACCACAGTATTTATCATGAGATATTAGTATTTTTTTTCAATTTATTTCTTTTTTATCTATGAAATTCTTAGAAATTCCTAAATATTTTTTATAGTTCAGATATGGAAGTTCTAAATACAGCCACACTTTTGCTAAATACAACCACACTTTTACTCATTTCCAAATGCGTAACCTTTTTGGCACTCTGCGCTAAATGGACGATGAGATGTTTTTCTGCCCTTGTCCTTTACTCCGATCACCACCGTCCACATGAGCACGCACATTGGCCGATGGCCGTGGCGGCAAAAAGCTCCGGCGTCCACGAGAGCTCGCACACTGGCCGTGGCGGCGAAAAGCTCCGGCGGAAGCAAACAAGAGAAGGGTTTGTTCACTTGTTGTCACTTTGATCTTTTTATACGTACTCTTCAATTCCCGACCTTTATTAATCTTCCTAGTTCAAACAAGCTTTACCGGCTCCTCTTTTCTTTCTCCACCCAAGCTAGACGCGTGGAAATTGGGTCTCCTGAGACAAATGTTTAGCCTTTCCAAACAGTTTTTCTCATAAGCAAACCAGCAATATACAGAAAAAACTGGTGAATGGAAAGAGCCGATGAATGGAACTTTGATAATTTAACCATAAGAGCAGTGGATTTTCCCTTCAGTTTCTAATGTCTAAATATTTTAAGATGAAAGAGATAATTGAACTGTCAGAGAGTTGAGATTCAACGAGTGTTAAGATTTTGCAGTGACAGGAAGGCCGAAGGTGTCTCCGATAAGGAAGTAATTTGCATGTGTTGATAAATTACTTGATTAGTTCCGTACGCATGGATGTAGTGTGTGTAGTGCTTAGTGACGTATGCATGCGTGTAGTGTGTGTAGTGCTTAGTGGGTTAGTTAGGCATGCATGTATATATTCTGCATGGTGACAACTCCGGTACCTTTCTAAAAACAGAGGTACCGTACCTAGCATTCGTTTGATTGGACCATATCACTTTATCAATTTTAATTTAGATTTAAATAATTCAACTGCTACTTTTTCATTGGTCCATGTGAACAAAAGTACGGTACCTTATGGGTACCATAGAAACTACCATTCTGCATAGCAGCATAGTCGATTGTAACCACCACATGTACGTAGGTTATGTTGCTTTGTTTAAATTGAGAATGTGGGTGAATCAAAAAGTCAAGCTTTGAACACCACAAAAAATAGAGAAAGCTAGCTAGGTGTGTCTTTTTTCTTAAGCATTAGCTAAGTATGAATATTTCCTCCTGAGCAAAGGATTCCCAATAGGAATTAAGGGCAACTTAGGTATTGAAATTATTTCTATTTATTAATATTTAATTAAGTGGTTGTGAATAGTAATTTGGGGGCTGTGAATAGAATTATCCCAACTCATTTTAAATGTCCACAGTCATTCATAGTTAAATACAGAGTATACATTTCTTTAATCATTCAACTCAGTCAAGTTATAAAAACCATGTTATGCATGATAGCTTAACCTTGTCCAGTAAAGTGTATTTTGTGCTGCCACAGATCTAGAACTTGAACTTGTTGTAAGGGTGACACAAAGAGACTTGATCAAGGCTGATTTAATTTTAGAGTCCGTTTGGTGACTCTGTTTTTGGGCTTATCAGCCAACTTTTTAACCATTGTTCTAAAACTCGCTAGGCGCTAGTCGGGCGGTTGAGGGGCGCCTAGCGCCTAGGCGGCCGATTAGGCCGATTTTTTGGCCGACTAGGCCGATTCGGCCTCTACGGTTAGGGCCGACTAGGCCGCCTAGGCCGGTTAATCGGTCCGCCCGGGCCGATTTTTAGAACAATGTTTTTAACCAAACACATAACTTTTAATTTCGCGCGCTGAATTGTGTAATAATATAAAAAAATGGTTAACACTGAAACCTGTTTTTGGAAATCATCAGGAGGAAAGGATTGATTACACTGAAACTTTGCTCATGTGGCTAAAATGGTCACTGTTAGGGCTCTTTTAGCTGTCGCTGCCACCAAAAACTGGGAGCTACATCAGATGAACGTACATAATATGTTTTTACATGGGGATTTGGATGAGGATCGGAGGTTTACATGAAACTTCCTCCTGGTTTTCATCCTACTCAGTGTGGAGTTGTTTGTCGGTTGAAAAAATCTTTGTATGGACTTCGGCAGGCTCCTGGCTGTTGGTTTGCCAAGCTAGCTACTTCTCTTCGGCACTATGGGTTTCACCACTCCTATTCTGATTACTCCTTTTTTACTTTCCGACAAGGCACAACACATCTGCATGTGCTTATTTATGTTGATGATTTAATTATTACCGGAAATGATTCTACAACCCTGATCAAGTTTAAACAGTACTTGAGCAAGTGCTTTCATAAGAAAGTATATTTCTCTGCCAACGAAAATATGTTCTTGATATTATTTCTGAGAGTGGTTTGCTTGGCACTAAACCCACTGGATTTCCCATTGAGCAAAATCATACACTGGCCGGCCTTGGCATCTGGTCCATTGATGTCCGATCCTGAGTCATATCGCCGGTTGGTTGATTGTTTGATATATCTGTCATTTACACGCCCTAACTTGTCCACTTACTCGTCGTTCAGTGACTGGTTGGCTAGTACGTGTTTCTTGGTTCATCCCCATCTGTTGGAAGACCAAGAAACAACGGACGGTGTCTCGTTCATCGGCTGAGGCCGAATACTGTTTCATGGCAGCACTAACAGCAGAATTAAAATGGCTTAAAGGTCTCCTTGTTAGTCTCGGTGTTGAACATCCTCGGGCTATGTCACTGTTTTGTGACAGCAAGTCCGCACTCCATATTGCTCAAAAGCCCATTTTTCATGAGCGTACGAATCACATCGAAGTTGATTGTCATTATGTTCGTGATGCTATTCAGGAGGGGCTGGTTGCTACAAATCATGTTCCGCCTTCCGAGCAACTAGCTGAAATTTTTTGTGAAGGCTTTGGGCAAGCGGCAATTCCTCTATCTTTTTCGCAAGTTGAGCATTTACAACCCGCATGCTCCAACTTGAGGGGAGTGTTAAGGCATGGTTGGGCCTGAGTATTAATTGTAAGGGAAAAATGAAAACTAATAATCCAACCTTTTAGCGGTCTTCTTACAATAGTCCCACTCTTTGATTATTCATGAATAATTCAACTTTTGCACCTCATCTTCATTCACTGATCCCTGACCGGTTGATGACCTATCATTCCAATTTATTTTC
>CAMAPF010000895.1:17500-19039 GCA_945859915.1 Cuscuta epithymum
TTGAAAATTATTTATGCGTGATGAGATGGTCTGTTTGAAATTAATTCTTGTATAAAAATAAAATGATCAAAGTGATAGATTAAGTGATATCACACTACAACAATTTTATAAATGTGTATGCATGTGTTTCTGACTTACTCTTTGTATATATGAATTATTAACGCATCTATTTGTTTTAGTTGTTCCACCCTGCTGTCTTGAAAGTTTATTGTTGCATGGTCTACTTTTCTTTTTAAGCAACTATCATATGAAAAGATATAAATATCCAGACACAAAAATCCTCAAATTTTATCTTTCCTTTCTACCTTTCATCTATGCCAGCCTTTTGTCACTACAATGTTACGAATATAGAAGGTTAGTACATATATGACCAACTAAATGTGATCGAAAGCAGTTTTTGCTTGAGCTTGTGTCCGTTAATGAAGGAGCAGAGTCAATGCAGCAGAGTCCATGTTTTTTTAGCCAAACACCCCACGATTAGATTCTGTTTGTAAGTGCTCAATTAGGGAGCACAATCAGTTTTTAAGATAATATCTGAACACTTCTGGACTGGTTTAGGGGTATCCTTTATTCTCTTGTATAATGCCCACAAATAGCAAGTTTATAAATGAAGAGGTTTGGGAATGGTGAGGCGTCTTTGGTCTATAATAGTACTTGTAACGTTATATTGTTATTCTTTACTGAATTCCTAAAAAAGGTTAACAAAGATGAGGTGCTTCGTGAATGGCATCGTCATCGGCCTAGATGGCCAGTCAGACAAGTTAACCCAAACCCATCTGCACCTATCAGTACCATGGTAAAAATAGTAGTTTTATGTTTCTTATATGGGGAACTATGTCATCTTTATGAAATAGAGAGGATAGATCATGGCGTGGATGGCTACTGGATTATCTACGATAAGCTTTTGGAAGTTCATTCTTCTCTTTATAAAAATTGAAATTACAAAAAAGTAATTAATATGTAAGTTGCACTATTTTTCTAGCTTTTGAAGAAACCTCCCACAGTCCTACTCTTCTTTAGAAGAACTGCGTGATTTAGAGCCTAATTTGGTGACGTTAAACCTGTCTAAGTTTTTTCAATCTACTAAAAGTGTATTCAGAATATATTATCTTAATTGTTGAATACTGAAGAGCTTTACACCTAAAAATATGGGTAGAAGTGTCATATCTTCCATTTTTACTACTACTACTTGATCATAATCATCTCTTTCAGCAAGCCAATTCAAGCAAGTTAGTGTTTGGTAGAAAATCTGGCTAATAAGCCAAAAACAATGTCCTGAGAACGTACTAATTCTTCTATTACAACAACATCCAAGCCTTAATAATTCCTCCATTGTTCCACTGTAAATAGCAATTGTTGGGACATGTTTTATAAATTTCTGCCCCTTCAAACAGTCATAGATGAAGAAACTGCCACGACTTACATGTGACAACTAATTGTTGCCTATCTTTTACAGGATACAGACAGAAAGTGAATGATGTTGTGCACGGCGCTTTATTCCCAGAAGTTGGGTTGGGCACAGGGGTGGGTCAGGCGGGT
>CAMAPF010000896.1:0-22671 GCA_945859915.1 Cuscuta epithymum
CATTTTGTCTTTTCATACGGGGTTGGGTGCAAAAACAGATGTTTTTAAAAACGGGGTGCAAAATCCAATAAGAACAATAATAAGGGGTGCAAACTCAAATTACCCCTTCAAAAAAGCACTTTTTAAAGTGTTTTTTGGAAAAAGTGATTAATAATAAAAGTGGTAGTTTTGAGAAAGAATTAATTTTGAAAGGCAAAACTGTGAAATGCAGAAATGGGTTCTTATAGTATATAAAAAAGCGAATTAGATCCTCTAACTAAATAAACACTCAATTAAACCATGAACTATAGAAATGCAACCGAAAGTAAAATATAGAAGGTTAACTCTAGGTTAACTGGTTACTAAATACAAGTGGCAATCTATGGGTCAATGTTTATCTTCTTTGTGTTTTCTTTCATATTTTTTTTCATTTTCTTTCTCTCCAATTCTTCATGCTTCAGTCAGTCTTACCCCACAGCCTCCTTTGCCCCTTGTTCTTTGACTTCTTCCTACTTTCACCGTGCTCCATCTTTTCTTTTTTATACTTTCTTTCTCTTTTACCTATTAAATACACAAAAGAATAAACAACATATCATCCCCACCTTAGTCAGCTTTCAGTTTCAACAAAAGAAGCAGGGATGCACCGGGCCCTCGGATGGGCCTGGGTTGGATTTTGGTTTGGGAAATCAGGCCTAATACCAGCCTGGGTTGGAACCGAGACTAGCCCGGGTTGGGTCTAAGTTTTTTTTTAATAAAAAATTGGTTTTAATGAGTTATTCCTACCCCCCAGCCCCACCCCCAAACCACCCAGCGCCACCCGCCTAGCACCCAGTCCATGAGAAAGTAATTTCTTTTTGGCCAGGACCGGTCCTGACCGGTTCAACCGGTCCAGAAACGGTCCGCCTATTACCCATCTCGTAGCCTGCCCCAAACACCCCCTACTTTGGGCCCCAAGACCCGGCCCCGGTCGGTCGGGTTGTGTCGGTACTGCATAGTAGCGTTCCGGACCGAGTTTCGGGCTGGTCCGAACAGGCCCAGTCCATGCCAGAAAGAAGGCCACGAAGAAGACGCCCACAGTTGCAGAGTTCTCTGTCGCCGGTGACCTGTACCTGTCGTTCCCCGGCTGTCCATTATCTGGGCATCTTTAAGCTCCGCCTATGGGCCATTGTTTGGACATCTTCAAGTTTTGCGATCACCATGGCTTTGATACCTCTTTAATTAATTCTTCGATTGATCGCTTAGTTGAGGTAGCAGACTTGTCATGATTTTTGAGTTCTTGCTCAGTTGAACTTTCTGCTCACTCACTCACTCACTCACTCACTCACTCACTCACTCACTCACTCACTCACTCACTCACTCACTCACTCACTCACTCACTCACTCACTCACTCACTCACTCACTCACTCACTCACTCACTCACTCACTCACTCACTCACTCACTCACTCACTCACTCACTCACTCACTCACTCACTCACTCACTCACTCACTCACTCACTCACTCACTCACTCACTCACTCACTCACTCACTCACTCACTCACTCACTCACTCACTCACTCACTCACTCACTCACTCACTCACTCACTCACTCACTCACTCACTCACTCACTCACTCACTCACTCACTCACTCACTCACTCACTCACTCACTCACTCACTCACTCACTCACTCACTCACTCACTCACTCACTCACTCACTCACTCACTCACTCACTCACTCACTCACTCACTCACTCACTCACTCACTCACTCACTCACTCACTCACTCACTCACTCACTCACTCACTCACTCACTCACTCACTCACTCACTCACTCACTCACTCACTCACTCACTCACTCACTCACTCACTCACTCACTCACTCACTCACTCACTCACTCACTCACTCACTCACTCACTCACTCACTCACTCACTCACTCACTCACTCACTCACTCACTCACTCACTCACTCACTCACTCACTCACTCACTCACTCACTCACTCACTCACTCACTCACTCACTCACTCACTCACTCACTCACACTCACTCACTCACTCACTCACTCACTCACTCACTCACTCACTCACTCACTCACTCACTCACTCACTCACTCACTCACTCACTCACTCACTCACTCACTCACTCACTCACTCACTCACTCACTCACTCACTCACTCACTCACTCACTCACTCACTCACTCACTCACTCACTCACTCACTCACTCACTCACTCACTCACTCACTCACTCACTCACTCACTCACTCACTCACTCACTCACTCACTCACTCACTCACTCACTCACTCACTCACTCACTCACTCACTCACTCACTCACTCACTCACTCACTCACTCACTCACTCACTCACTCACTCACTCACTCACTCACTCACTCACTCACTCACTCACTCACTCACTCACTCACTCACTCACTCACTCACTCACTCACTCACTCACTCACTCACTCACTCACTCACTCACTCACTCACTCACTCACTCACTCACTCACTCACTCACTCACTCACTCACTCACTCACTCACTCACTCACTCACTCACTCACTCACTCACTCACTCACTCACTCACTCACTCACTCACTCACTCACTCACTCACTCACTCACTCACTCACTCACTCACTCACTCACTCACTCACTCACTCACTCACTCACTCACTCACTCACTCACTCACTCACTCACTCACTCACTCACTCACTCACTCACTCACTCACTCACTCACTCACTCACTCACTCACTCACTCACTCACTCACTCACTCACTCACTCACTCACTCACTCACTCACTCACTCACTCACTCACTCACTCACTCACTCACTCACTCACTCACTCACTCACTCACTCACTCACTCACTCACTCACTCACTCACTCACTCACTCACTCACTCACTCACTCACTCACTCACCTCACTCACTCACTCACTCACTCACTCACTCACTCACTCACTCACTCACTCACTCACTCACTCACTCACTCACTCACTCACTCACTCACTCACTCACTCACTCACTCACTCACTCACTCACTCACTCACTCACTCACTCACTCACTCACTCACTCACTCACTCACTCACTCACTCACTCACTCACTCACTCACTCACTCACTCACTCACTCACTCACTCACTCACTCACTCACTCACTCACTCACTCACTCACTCACTCACTCACTCACTCACTCACTCACTCACTCACTCACTCACTCACTCACTCACTCACTCACTCACTCACTCACTCACTCACTCACTCACTCACTCACTCACTCACTCACTCACTCACTCACTCACTCACTCACTCACTCACTCACTCACTCACTCACTCACTCACTCACTCACTCACTCACTCACTCACTCACTCACTCACTCACTCACTCACTCACTCACTCACTCACTCACTCACTCACTCACTCACTCACTCACTCACTCACTCACTCACTCACTCACTCACTCACTCACTCACTCACTCACTCACTCACTCACTCACTCACTCACTCACTCACTCACTCACTCACTCACTCACTCACTCACTCACTCACTCACTCACTCACTCACTCACTCACTCACTCACTCACTCACTCACTCACTCACTCACTCACTCACTCACTCACTCACTCACTCACTCACTCACTCACTCACTCACTCACTCACTCACTCACTCACTCACTCACTCACTCACTCACTCACTCACTCACTCACTCACTCACTCACTCACTCACTCACTCACTCACTCACTCACTCACTCACTCACTCACTCACTCACTCACTCACTCACTCACTCACTCACTCACTCACTCACTCACTCACTCACTCACTCACTCACTCACTCACTCACTCACTCACTCACTCACTCACTTTTAGTTGGGTTTACTAAGCTATTGAGACTTGTTCTCTCATTGATATCTTTGCTCCCCTTCAATAGGAGCACTCAGTAGGATGTATTTGACAATGGTTGGCACTTCGGAGGAGAACTTAAAAACATCCCCTCAAAAGGTGCATCCTTGAGTAGTGTCTTGCATTGAACGTTGTGGCGCCAGGAGGGAATATAGTTTGTTCATACTCAGAATGTGCAAGTGGCGTTGTTTGTTATCTGGGGAGTGAAGTAGAAAAATCCCCAAGGAATGTGCTTGCGTTGTATGGCACTAGGGGAGTGAAAAACAAACACTCCCCTTCGGAATATTCATGCTTGATTGACGTGTTTTGGCACTGGGGAGGTAATAGAAATGCCCCCCCTTTGAATGTGCTTTAAAGAATTTTCCGTTCAGTGAATAGAATACACGCCAATGTTCCCCTTCATAATGTTCACACTTTTTCCCTCTCAATAAAAATTTGTCTTGAATAGGTGCATTGGGAGCTTTGATGAACTTGATTGAAAGTTTGGAAAAAGATTCTTCATCGCTCGCTTTTGACGTATGATACGTCTTGTGTTTGTGTGTTTTGAATTGAGGTGTTCAGAAGCCTTTTGGGATATCAGATTTTGGACTAATGTATCCGGAAACCATGTTGTAGTGCGGGTTATGGGCTGCTTTACTCAGAAGCCAAGGGTGGTTGCTCAGCAGCTCGATTTCCCATCATGTGTGTGGAGCAGACATTTCAGGTACCATACATGAGGGACACCTGCAAATGAGTTAAGAAACTTTTGGTAGTTGGTACCCATTTGAGGATGAGTCTGTCATTTCTAGCATAATACAAATTATGAAATTTTTGTTTTATTTTTGTTCCTAAGCCAGTCTCTTTTGAAGCTTTTGGAGAGGTGTATGACTAGGATTCTGATTTAGGAACCCATTTATGAAAAGTAACAGTTTCAGCACAGATATAAATGATGAGATATGATTTTGAGAAGTAAATATTTTCTACTTTGATAGACGTTTTAAATGTTTGGCTGAGTAAACCTTGAGGGGATATTTTTGGTAAACATAACCACAAACGTCATAGGCAGAAGCTTTAAATCTATTCAGTTGAGATTTCCCGTCAATCACATCACAATGATGTTCTGATATGTAGACTTCTCGGTTCCACTAACAAAAGCACTAGAATGGGATTTCACATGCGTAGAATCACCAGATGAAGACTTAGAAGAACCGTCTGTGATAGAATTAGGCGAATGACTGCCAGAACTTGAACGAGTATCCTTGAAAGTACTACTCCGTACAAGACTTGGAGAAAAGAGATTTTGATTTTTAAGAACATTTTAAGTCTTGCAGCCTCCTTTTGAGTTTGTGTAAAAATCTAATCTATCCTCTTCTCTCGGCGTTAATTAAGAACATTACCTTTCAGTTTATCAAAATGAGAGTAAAAGGGTGAGTGATGTGTACTATTTAGTAGTGCATAAACACCACATTTTAGAATGGTTTTACATTATGTTTACTTAGTTTTTGTACAATTACGGTGTAATTTTTATCTTCTAAAATTAAAGTAGAATTAGAAGATATTAAGATATTTTGATATGTAAGCAAAAACATGATGAAAAGAAGAGGAAGGAGCTTGGGAGCATAAGGAAGGAGCATTGGAGACAAGAGGAAGCTTCATGGAGAACAAAGAAATGTGAAAAATCGGATATGATTTGACCTGGAGATCATAAGAGATCAAATAAAGCAAGTGAACATGGGAAAATCAGATTATGTCTTAGACCCAACCACCTCACTTCTCCTATAAAAACACCCCTTTCCTTCCTATTTTAGATATCAATTTAATCCCCTCTTTCATATACACTTTATTCTTGTAATTTAGGTAGTCTTTCCATCTTGGTTTTGCTACTTTGAAGCTTAATGAATGGTAAGTTGTGAGTTATTTTCTTTAAACTTCTTCCTTGAATATTAATTTTTCCCTTAATACTATCTCTATGTTAATGTTGGGGAGTGTTACTAAGATGACAATTAGTTAACATCTCGACATTAGTTAGAGTAGTATTTATTTTCTTCCTCTACATTAATGTTGGGGAGTGTTACTAAAATGACAATTAGTTAACATCTTGACATTAGTTATAGTAGGATTTATATCTTCTTTAATATTCTTCCTTGAATATTAATTAATTCCTATTCATATTTCATTTTAATATTTTGAGCATTACTTAAAGGATCAACTAGTTTTGTCTCATATATTAATTATTACTAGAATCGATCGACGAATACGCTTGTTAATCGTTCGATCTTTTCACGGTAGTAAACTTGGATTATTAATGCATGCGTCTCATGGTTAATAATCTAAGGGGAATTAATTATATTGATTAAACCAATAAACCGCTTGTGTTGAGGTTATCAATTTCAATCGTTTTCATCCTGAATTTATTTCTACTATCGAGTAAATATACGGCGCGTGTTCTATATTATTTCGGTAGTAAGTTTTATTAATGAACGCGTCTCGTTATTAATAACTACCCTCAATGAACTGGATATACTCCTCGATTGAGTATTCGAGAGGAAGATATATAGTTAAAGATATAACCGGGATCGACGAACATTTCATTAAGTGGATAAAAGCAAAACCAAGACTAATTACCTTTGATATTTTATTTCACTCATTTAAGTATTTTATTTGCTTTCTCAATTATCAAAATATCCAATTCCCCCTTCCGTTTACTTTTATTTATTACGCTTACACATACGCGAAAAGCTCCTTTCCCTGTGGATACGAACTCTACAACGCTATACTACGGTATTAGCCCTTAGTAGTGAATTTAATTTGAGGCACACTACGACAAAGTGCTCGTCAGTGAGCCGTTTTGTTTAGAAGCCTGTTGAGAAGGAGGTTTTGAAAAATTGCCTTTAGAAACAGGAGAGGAGGTAGAAGTTGTGTCTGTTGTGAGGCTGGTTTTGAAAACATTTCTTCCAGTTTCCAGAGATTTGTGAAGATCAGCAACTTTTTTAATGATCTCCGGAATGTAAGGTGATGAGTTTTCAGAAATAGATGGTTCTTCCTCTAAACTTTTTTTTTTTTTGAAAAAAAAGGATTTTATTGATAAAGAGATGGGTTACAAAGTGGAATTAACAAAAGGAAAGAACATAAAGGTACAAAAATTTAAATGGAAAACTAAGCCCAAGTAAGGGAATTGTTTGGTCTGAAATCTAGTTCTCATGCTGTGGCGCCTTTTGTTCTTCTAGGATTTCCTGTAAATTTTGATTTGGGTGTTCAAGTTATCTGTTGGGAGGGAGTTCTCTGAAGTATATCTTGTTGTTTTGAAATTGGTGGGCAGCGCTCACATTCTGTTGCGTGGCCTAGAAAGTCATCTGAGAAGTATGATTCATCTGATTAGGTCAAAACTGTCAGACGCATTTGAGTAAGCCAATAAAAGAAATGTCTTGGGTTTTTTCCCTGGAGAATGATGTTGTTTCTCATCATATGTTCTCTGTACTTCAAAATCAAGTACGTAGTATTAGTTTGGAATTGAATCAGAAACAATGAGATTTTTATTTTTGAAATAAAAAATAAAACCACAGTTGAGCAAGATTAATTTTGACAAAGCCCTCCGCCCCCGAATCATACAGTTCATCTCGCAAATTACCAATGCCCTAACTTCAGCCACATAAGAAAATTTGGACTTCTCACGGTATCCACAAAGTTTAATGAGGCACGCAACTACGTAAGAATTGCTAAAGAAAAGGACAGTTTCATCCATATTCCGGCCTGCACGATTTTATGATCACTATTTCAAACATTGTGGGACAAAATTATTTAGGCCATGAGGAAACAATGCACTTGCAGCCCAAGATCCCGGCAAGCACCGAGGAAAAGCAGTGGATTAGGTTGGTCGTGTCTTTTTTTTTAAGATCTCATCCCACAGTAGTCGGGTGAGTTTTAGCAGAATCACCCGGCGAGGGAGCTAATTCCGCCGCCCATTGAATCTTAGCGCCCCCGTCGTTCTTCATAGCCCATAGTGAAAGAAATCCTCTGGGTCTAGGTATGGTGGGTGCGGTTGACTTTGCTCGTCCTGGATGATGACAGTTGAGCGTCAAGCTGTCGTCTCTGAGGACCTTGAATTGTTTTGTGCTTGACGATGCCTTTGTGGCTTTGTGAACGGTGAGTGTAGTCATCGTCCAGCTATCTTCATCGCTCATGTAGTTGCTTTTGTGCCAAAACATGGCTGACTTCACTGTACATCGGCCGGAGTTTTAGAAAGAATCTCTCTCATTCTTGCCTGTTGATGGATGGCGGTTCTTCCTCTGTTGAAAAAAGTGATTGATAGTCATCGGAGGACGGAGGAATTCCCCTTGTGGCGTTACTATCATTCAATTCAATTCAGTGTAATGTCTTAAAAGAAACTTCATTTTCATTTCTTTTTTCTCCAGTTCATTTATCTCACATTCACTAGTGAAGGCCATTAATCTCGTTAATCCTAATCCCATGTAACATATGTCATAAAGTTGACCACAATTAACTTTCTTTAAGTTACAAGGGTTTTGGAAACCTAGACCCTCTATAGGATTGAAGAACTTTAGTGCCCTTAGGTTGATTTAGAAAAATAGTTTGTTCTGTTAGACCTCTTTTAGCAAGAATTCCCTTCAACTCCTTAATTTTCGAGTAAAGTCTACTTCGTTCTCTACAAATTTGGTCAAAGGAGTTTGAAATTTCAGAACGTTTTCATTCTGATTCTTCTAGTTTACAAGTTAAGTCACAGACGTTTCTTTGAAGTTTTTCAACTTCAGATTGTAAACTAGTGACCTTTTCTTGTGAGTCTCTAATCGAACATTTATAGTGCCTTCCAATGATTAATTGTTCTGTCATGAAACTTGCATTGTTAGCTAACCAGAATTCTGATTCACTAACAGAATTATGTTCTTTACTTAAGGAAGAGATTACATAATGTGGTTGATTCGTTGTTTGAGAGCGTTGATGAGTTAGAGTAGGCATCCATTTTTTATTATCTGAGATGGATCATTGACATGTGGTTGATTGAATTATCATAACGTCCTTGAGAAAAAATAGTCTTAACCTTAAGATATTTTTTAATCTCAACATTGACTTTTGGAAGCTTTGACCATAGTGATGAACTTTGGTGTTGGAGAAAATAAATCAAAATTTAAAATGGGCTCAGAATTAGTTCTTAAAGTGGGTTAGATGAAAAAGTGTACTTTTTCAAGTGAAGGAAAAAAGTACGCTCCTTAACTTTTCCCACACCTAATTTTCTTGAGAAAATTTGAGCCTATATATATGGATCACTCCTTGCTTATGATTAAAAAGAGAATGAGAAGAAGAGACCTCTCGCGCACATGGGAATTTGGCCTCTAGTTCAAAATCGAAAACTCGCACCCCCTTGTGTGGGTGTCCTATGGACACGCTAACCGGAAAATTTAGATGGTCTTAGAAGACAATTTTGCCCTTTTGTTTTTTTTAAATTACCATAGAGGGTCCTTTTCTTGTAGTTATACGATGGGATGGCGAAGGGGTTGGCGAGGTGGGATGGCGAAATGCTGTTCTCGAGAACTTCTTCTTCGTTCGTACTCTATTTCGTCTCAAACTGAAATTCGACTATAAAACGTCAAATCTGCAACACAATAATCCTGTTGAATCGAACTTCATCAATTAGAAGATTTGAACAATATTTCTTCTCCAACAAAATTTACGCAAACTGGTTTTGTTTGTTCATGACAAATGCCAAACTTTGCAGATATATTCAATCAGTTACACGCCTGCTCTAAAACCAATTGTGATTTCCAATATCAATGACAACTAAACGACTAACAAATAATATAAACAAATTCAAACAATTTCTATAGAATACTTGATAATGATGAAGAAATTACAACTACGGAGCTAACGTAATATGCCTTTTGATAATGATATGTGCCACTATTCTACGTTCTAAAACCCTTAGATTGTTCGCTGACTAAATCTCTATTTATAGAGGTATAGTAGCGAACATCCTAATTACACTAGGATGAGCCATATGAATTAAATTAAATGACTCCTTATTAATTAAAAAGCCCACTAGTACAATTTTAATTAATCAAAGATAAGTACAATAAAATTGATCGAACACAATAAAATATGTTCTAACAAGATCAAACCATTTTATTAAATCAACCAAAAGATACCACTTTCTACAATCCTAAGGAGGGTTTAGGTCTCCAAAACCCATACAATTTAAAGAAAGTCAACCATGACCAATGGTATGACATTCAATATATGGTTTCGGTTTGACGAAGCTTATGAAATTGATGCCAAAGAAAAGGAAAAAAGAGAAAATAACTCTAAGGACGAGATTTCGCTCTGGAGTCCTCCTCCCCTGTTGGCGTTGCTGCTGCTGGCGCCGTTGGGGAACATTCAAGACTGGGGAATTTGCCCTATTTATTCTCCGGATGTTGATAGATAGGCGCTGGTTCGCTGTAGATATGTCGTCGAACCGGCTGAAGATAGGACACCTTTCCACTTCAATCCAGGGAATGGGGTTGCTATCTAGCTGCTGCCCCTGTGGGGCAAAGGATTGTGAGGAGTCCTAAATGGTGATGGCATAAACGCCTTCATCATTGTGGCAACCGTAATACATACGGCGTGTCATGTATTTCGGTGGCAACATGGGGGTGGCGGTGGGGCCACAAATTGTTGTGCCACCATGGGGCGAGAAGTTCCCGCCTACTGTGCTTGAGGTACAACGTCCACGGGTGCGCTAGAAGCCACCTGACGAATTAGAGGAGAGTTGGTCCTCAGTGTGGCTCTTTGTGCGGATGGAACCACACTGACCACTGGTGCCGGCGGTTGGCGCGGCAGGGAAGGAGGATAAACCATTTCAGTGGGCCTGTCCACCACCCAAGGAGCATCAATGGATCCCACCCTCAGGGATCGAGACCTAGATGCCACAGGAGAGATTGGGCGCTGAACATTGTTCGCCTGGGATTCCAACGTTTGTAGTACTTGCTACAATCCGGTGATGAGGGCGCCAACCGCCGCAGAAGGATCCACCATCAGAAAATTCTGGAATTGTGGGATCGCTTAAGTGGACGATATTGTCATTGCATCATGGTTTTGAGATATTTGGTGGCGGAGATTTGGGGAACCTTGCTGAATCTGGTGGCGCTGATCTGCATACGCTGGGGAAGCTTGCTTGCCCTTAGCAGCCCTCCGAACACCGGAGGTACCAGTTGTCTCAACCGAATGTTGAGGTTGAGGGACGACGGCAGCAGCGCGTCTGTTTCACATCACTCCTTTTCCTCCTGCCATTGTTGTTGAAAAAAAGCTTGCTGTGAGATCTGGGAAAAGGGGAGGATCTGGACTTGATTTACGGTTCTTCTTTCAACAAGAGCACCAAAATGACGGATTGTCGATCCTGGGGGTAGGCGAAATCTGAGAAAGTAAGGGAGAAGATCAAAAAAGTCGCTAAGCAGGATCGAGTAAATATTTCAGGAGAGTAACAACAAGAGAATTGTATTTCAGATTCCTTTCCACATGTTGGAAGGTGATATTTATACTAAAAAGGTAATACACTAATACTTGGTGCCCAAGTAAAAAGATGCTAGTCTAATGAGGAGTAGACACATGCCCTGCCTGTTTAACAGAATAACAAACTAATCTAATGGAGTGCTGACACGTGTAAAGGTGATCCGAGAGATAAATGGGACAACAGACTGATTGGAACTGTATGTAACAAATCGGTACCGGAATACACGTGCGGGTTACACATGTATTATCCGGAGTATTCCTCACTCTAATCCGCTGGGGTGACGTGACACTTCCTAGAGTGGTGGTGATGTGGCGGCAGCTTGTGTAATATTTTAATTAGAGAATCGCCTAAGTCCATATATTGTTGGAGAAACCCCGAGCTCCTGGAGGCCAGAGCTCGGGTATCCGCTTTTTTCCCGAGAGGGTCTACCTCTGGCCTTTGACCTTATCTGGTAGCTTTTACTTTCCTGTTGACTTTGTCTGACCTTGCATCAGTGTCAGAGGTGGGGGCGAGCTCAGTGTGCACAAGGTCGGCCTCATATTTTGCCTTAATTTGGATGACTCTCGAGCTCTGTGATTTTGCCGACCTCGGGGGTCGAGGTCGGCGTCGGCTGAGTCTTCTGTCCTTTGTCGATTTATCGTCTCGTGTTTGATCCTGACCTCGGGAGTCGAGGTCGAACTCGATTGGAACTTCAGTGTTTAAGTTTCTAGTGACGCCTTTGTAGCCCCGAATCGGCGATTATGATACCCTTGGGGTATATGAGAATATACTCCATCAGTGTCATTTGGACATTTTCATTGCATTATAATTATTGGATTCACATGAAAATAATATTTCCATCTCTATGGAGTTAGTGCCATACAAATGACACTTTGTGCAAAAATAACATTTTTATATATGAAAAAAATGGCATAAAAATGGCACTTAGTGTCAAAATGGCACTTAGTGTCAAAATAATATTTTACATGAAATTATTAGCATTGTATTTGTATAGGAGTAATATTTTTATCTCAATACCATAAAATTACTTTAAAATGACAGTTATGGCAATTTCAGATTCAAACCAGAAAATAATCTGAAAAGGTACAAAAGTATTGATTGAAATCAAATGTAAAAGATAATATTCTATATTGTTAAATATAAATTTAATGTCAACCTTTCAAAAAAAATTAAATGTCAAAAGAACAAAAACTAAAAGAAAAAGTGAAAGAGAAAATGAAAAATCAATGACAAATTATAAAAACAGATCAGCTAAGAAAGAAGAAAATCAAAGCAAAAAAAAATCAATTGGTCCTAATACAGCAGCAAGCCACCAACTTCAGTACTTCACGCCGCATAAAAACAAAAGGCTCCACCACCGATGGATTAAAAGAAAAAAAAAAAGAAGGGAAGAAGAAGAAGAAGTGGAAGAAGAAGAAGTGGAAGAAGAAGAATGAAGAGGAGAAGGAGATTAAAACTAACATGTCATGAACGCCACCGCCTGAAAGTGGCCGGAGTTGGAGGAAAAAACTCACCATTCGAATATCTATAATACGTCTGATCATAGATGGAGAGACGAAGAGTGAGATGAAAAGAGAGGATAAGGTAGCCGACTTGCGTGAGAAAGACATGCGAGAAAGGAATCTGACAATATAAAGTAAATTAATTTATAAAAAGGAGTGTAAATTATAAATGGTAAAAGAAAGGGACCCGTCAATTAATAAGTGCAAACACTTATTAAAAGTGCTTTTCAACTTTTTCCCTATGATGATAGACACGGGAGAACATCCCTATTTTCATTTTGCTTGGTTATAATAATATTATCAGAGCATTTCTTCCATTTTAAACACAAAATAATCTCTCATGACTAGGGGAGAAGATAACACTTCTTCTGTAAGTGTGTCATAAACAAAACAAAAAAAGCGGACGAGACCTAGCGCGACTAGGGTTAGATTGGTAGCGTAATCATTTAAGCAGCTTTCCACGTCCGATTTCCACCTTCGGCAATCGGCAGACGGGCTTCGCGAAAGAGCAGGAGGACTTCGGCAAAGTTTTGCGTGACAGCAACTTTGGTGCTCGCGTTCGGCTGGGTGGTTGGGCGAACGTCATGGAGGATGGGACAACGATGGTGTGGAAGCACCGGCAAATGCCTACGAGCTGCTGGATTTGGAGGTAGAGGACGAGGTGCTCGTCGTCGAACCTATGGCACAAAATTCATCAAATCACAATTTGACCCTGGTGGGGACCATTACATCAGAAAAGTCGGTACGTTTCTACCAGTTTAGAGATATTATGGCATCTATGTGGAAACCTGAAAATGGTGTTACTATAATTGAAATCAGTCCTAGATGGTATGTGTTCCGGTTCTATAATGAGGAGGATGTCATTAGGGTTGCTGATGAGGGACCGTGGCTTTTTGAACAAAACCTAATTGTTATGTGTAGGCTTAAGGAGGGCGATATTCCTTTGTCTGTTCCACTAAATAAAGCTGATTTTTGGGTCCAAGTTCATGATATCCCAGTAGGATATTTTACTATTGAGAATGCGGAACGTATTGGGAATTTCTTGGGGACTTTTATAAAAGTTGATGAAAATAATTTCTCTGAGAATTGGGAATCTTTTATGAAAATTCATGTTTGTATTAATTTGGGAAACCATTGAAAAGGAAATTGTTCTTGCAAAAAGAGGAAGGAATTAATTTCCGTGTCAGATTTTGCTACAAGAAACTGCATAGTTTCTGTTTTTTGTGTGGAATAATAGGGCATGCTGAAAGTCATTGCCCGCACAAGCGAAGGGGTTACAAAATAACCGACGAGAGGCCATTTGGGTCGTGGCTTAGAGCTGTGAAGGGGGCAAAGCAATGGAAGGGAAATAAATGGCTCGTTCCAGCAGGGAAAGGATTCAGTTCTGATAGCAAGACTACCAGTGGAAATAGAGAGGAGGGCATGCGACCAGGTAGTGTGGATGACGGGCTCTCACCACATGAGAGAGGGCATATCGAGCAGAAACACAGGTGCATGGAGGATTCAGGAGATTACTAGATAGGGGAAGAGATGAAGCTAGTTCATGCTGGGGGGAAACGGGGAGGAGACGAGCTACAAATTTGTAGCTCGCCAGACACAGCACTGAGAGGCACCGGCCCGCAGCTTTGGGAGTTGAATAAGGTAGAGCCATGAAGACTTGATTTATTTTTGTTGTTTTTCCTTTTATTTTGATCACATTGCTTTTCTCATTGTTTTGACCTCTAGTGGTAGGTTAGTTTTTTGTTTTTCTTGCTTGGTTTGGGATGCTACTGTTGGTGGAAGCGATAAGGCTTGTTTGGCCGTAAAAAGCTTCAAAACTCTCACATGGTTCGTGAATAGTCTAGCTCCTTCTGGGGTGGTCTATTCTATGTCTAGCCAGAGAGTGGGGGCCTTTGGGCTATGCGGAGCCTCATGAGGAGGTTTGGCATTGTAAGGGGGAAGTACTTTAAGAAGTTTGATTGATACTACCTTCGTCCCATTTATATTGGGACGGAAGAGAGTGACACGGTTTTTAAAGAAAATGGGTTTGTGACCTTGTGTGGTTGATATTAATCGATAAAGTAAGAATAAAGTAAGAACGATTTTGAGCCACACAAACTTTACCAAATATGGTATGTGACAATATTAGTGGGACTTCCCAAAAAGGTAAAATGGGACAATATAAGGGGGGCGAAGAGAGTATAATATAATCAGTTTCCTTTCAAAAAAAACTTTTTCCCTAAAATAAGCTAAAAAAAGTGTCTGCAACTCTCAACTTTAACTTAATTTAAAGTACTTTTAAGCCAAAAGTTAAAAGCATGTATGAAGATGCTTTTATCACCTTGTTGGTTTTAATTTTTGTTGATAATTATAACACTACATTTATTTAGTTAACCCAAACTACCCTTTATCCCTCTGTCTACACTTCCTGGCTTAGACGCCCAAACTTCTGTAGGCAAATCTATGAAGAGATAGAAGCCATGGAGTTTGTGGGGATTAGCTAACTTGACTTTTGGTTACAGCCGGCTCTCCTTTGTAGGCAAATTGGCATGAGGGCGACATTTAATAATTGGGGGATACGTCATTTTAAACATCGACCTGTGGACATTGAAATCAAAAAATTGGTGATGTGAAGGGCGGCAGGATAACGGGCGGTGGCTTGTGTATATTACAAAGAGCTTTCCCATCTTTTGTTTGAAATTTTAATTTAATTTGTACATGGATATTTTTGTATTTTAAAAGTATAATACATTAATTATCACTTTTTTTATCTAACACTTCTCACATTTACTTTTTTTTATCATTTCTATTTGGCTATTTGCTAGGCAATTACTTTGACGATATCTGTACGACTGTACCAATACCTCCGATCAATGAGACCGTATATGCTACACCCGGTTGTATGTACATCCGTGGTCCAATTAACATAAAAGCCCATTAAGAGATCTAGCCCATAACACACCTGGCCCCAATTTTTACCGGGTAATATCGATAACCGAAAAACAGAGCCTGCGATTTAAACATATCAAAAAACGGAAAAGTAACTTCTCTCGAACTACCTTCTGAAATTTCTTCGAAAACGACGCAAGCATTCATACACGCCGTATTAAAGCTCGAAAAACGATGACAGCCTCCAGACAATTGTCAACTTCGCGGAGTTGTTCGTAGAGTTGCAGAGCAACGACAAGTTAAGAACAGAGGAAGAGTTTGAGCAGCAAGTTGTTTCTGTTTGAGCATTGAAGCGAGTGATGGACCTACTATCCGAGTATGAGATGATGAAGAACGCAGATAAGCATGAAACTCCAGAAGGATCAGAGAGGTATGTAATATTATAGTGTTCAAATTTGTATTCAAGTAATGATTCAACAATATACTTGCATGTTTCGAAAATTATAGAAAAAATGAAATGATTTTGACAAATCTGAAGCAGATTATGAATTTGATGCATGATATGTGTTTATTAAGTATATCATTTGAGGTTTTGTTCAAAATACGAAGGTTATTGCTCATTTTACTCTACTTTAGGTCATATGCATTACTAACTAGTTAGAACATGGTGATACTGTAATTAGGTTACTTCTAAGATGATAAAATACTCAATCTGTGGTATACAGTACTCATCTATGAATGGAGTGGTATGTGCTTTAAATTTTCTGTACTTGTTGAATAATATCCTTATGATTCATATGTGTTTATGCTAATTAATCATAATGTGACATTAAAATTGAAGTCATACTCATTATTTGAACATTGTATCAAATGAACAAATAGACATTGTTTCATGAACAATGTGTCATGAAGTGCAGTAGATTTTTTGTTATACAATATACTTGTTCTGTAATTCGTTTGCATGGACATTGTGTGTGTGCTCATAATGTGAGTGTAAGATGCTCAAATTGTAAAACAGTGTGTCACAATTTTATAGTACTGAAAACTGGTGATAATATGTTAGTTATTCATAATGTTAATTTAAAAGTGAACTGATACTCATAAGTTGATTAGTACTTTCAAATAACCATATGGTGTTATGTTTTCTTAAAAAGCTATGAAAAATTTGTTTTAGAATATGCTTGTCATAAACTACATTTACATATAAATATAGTTTGTATAGAATATGCCTGTGATTGAATAGAGTTACAAAATAATATTTTGTGTGCTCATGATTTGATATATATTACTCATTTTAATTAATAATACAGGATTTTAGATCCACGACCTATAAGTGAGATCCCAGTGCTGCGCTCAAATCCAAAAAAGAGAGTAAAAAAGACTTCCAAAGTTCCACAGAAGCAGAAGAAGATGAAACCAAAAGCAATTCCAAAAAAGGAAAAGGCTAATATGGACTTAATAAAACAAATTGAAGCTGAGATAAAGATGAGTGATGAAGAAACAAGGGTTGCAGAAGTAAGGAAGGATAGCACTAAGAAGACTGAGCATGTTGGAGAACAATCTGAGAAACAAGGGAGGGATACTGAGCACCAAGGGAAAGAAACTGAGCACCAAGAGAGGGAAACTGAGGAGCATGTGAATGTTGAAGAAACAAGCAAAGGTGGCAGTAAGATGACTGAGAATGTTGTAGAAGAATCTGAGCACCGAGGGAGTGAACCTGAGCAGCAAGGTATTGAAACTGAGCAACATGATAATGTTGAAGAAACAAGGAATACTAGCAGTAAGACAACTGAGGAGGTTGGAGAAGAATCTGAGCAACAGGGAAGGGAAAATGAGCAACAAGGTAGGGAAATTGAACAAAATCAGATTGTTATAGAAGTACAACAAGGAGCTGCACAGAGAAATAATGAGAAGAAAAGAAAGAGAAATAATGCAGGCTCAATTAAGAAAAGTACAGAACAAGGAAATTCAAGCAAAGAGAAAGAGAGTGAGGAAGTTAGTCCAAAAAGAAGAACTACAAGATCAACAACTTCAGAAGCAACTGAAAAGAAAAATGATGAAGTTCAGAAAAAGAAGAAAGAAGTTCATGCAAAGAAGAAAATAACAAGGGAAGCAGATTCAATAAAAGAGAAGAAGCAGAAGATAAAGAAGAAGAAAGCAGAAGAAGAGGAAGAATTTGAGGAGGACGAAGAGGAGATAGAGAAGGAAGAGAATGCAAAATACCCAAAGCTGTGGACAAGAATGTCTCCGAGTAGTATAACAGAAATAATGAAAAATCTAAGTGCAGAACAAAAGAAAGAGGTGGTTGAGATGGGATTTGGCCCCTTACTGAACCTTGAAGTGAAGCAATTGCCAATGCAGTTGGCATATTGGTTGCTGGACAATTTTGACAGCAGAAGTGTGTCTCTTCTTCTGCCAAACAATGAAAGGTTGAGGATTAATGAAGATGGAGTGCACGTGACATTGGGATTTCCAAAAGGAAAGATTAATGTGAAGAATTTGATTGACACTGAATCTGAGAATACTTCACACATGGTGGCTAATTGGAGATCACAATTTCAGACTGAAAATGGAGTTGTGAAGACTGCTCAAGTGAAGAAGGTTATAGAAGAAAACAAAGCAGGCGGAGTATGGTTTAAAAAGAATTTTTTGGTTCTCCTGGTAACATGTTTGATTGAAGGGAAGCAAAATTGCCTTGCCAATCAAAGCATTCTGAAGGCATTGCAGGATGATTCAAAAATCAAGGATCTGAATTGGTGTGGATACACTTTGGAAACATTAATTGAAGCAAAGGACTATTGGAGCAAAAATAGAGAAAGACAGTTCCCAGGGCCTTTATTATTTCTGATTGTAAGTTACAAATTCTTAATGTTATTGCTCATTTTTACCACACTATTACTCATATCCGCATATACACTACACAATTCTAAAATCTCATAAAATATGTAGGTGTTCTATGTAGACAACATTGTGTTCAAAGGCAGAAAAGTGGACAGAGCATTGCCATCTATTATTGGCTGGACAACACAAAAGCTGAACAAACGACAGAAGGAAGAAATTGAAACTGGAGGTTTTGGATACGGATATATAGATGAACCTAACAAAGGGGAATTGATAGTTCCAAAACTGATCACAAATGAAGAAGAAGCTGAAATCCCGATCGAGGGAAACAGTAATCAGGAGCCAAAGAAGGTAAGGACAGTATTATGTAATTTTAATAGAAACAATTGGGTAAATATATAAATGATAAGTATGATATGTAGATATGAGTATTTAGTACAAAGTAATGAGTGCATTTAAGAAGTTAAATAAAAACAAAGATAATAAATGTGTTAAAAATATATATGCTTCATTCAATTATTTTAGTATAAACTCAATAATAACATAAAGAATGCTCAATTACTGTTCTAAATTAATCATTAAATAACTGCAGGATATTATGAAGGAGTTTGCTGCAGCAGCGAAGAATTTGGCAGAAAGCATGGCCAATTTTGATGAAAAATTTCAACAGGCTGCAAAGGTGTTACCTGATGATGAGACAATGAAGATTTTAATGGGAAAAGTCCATGGGCTTTTCAACACATATTCATCAGAAAAGGAGAAAGAAAAAGAAAATGAAACCGAAGTGTCACTGACTCCAGATGATGGATTCTGGACTGAAGAAGTGCTCAAAGCAGTTGAAGCTATTGAAATGGCTCAGAAGAAAAGAGTTGAGAGGCCAACTTTTACTCAGTATGAAAAGCCAAGCTTCAAGTTGCTTTCACAGGAGTCAAATGATGGGGCGAATACATATGGGGATGATGATGAGCATCATCATGACATAATTGAGCAACATGGCAATGCAATTGAGCATGCAGAGGATGGTCCAAGTGAGCAAATGAATAAGGATAATGACAATGCTGAGGATGTTAATGAGGATGAAGAGGAATCTGAAAAGGAAGAATGTGAAGAAGAAAGAGACAGAAGGTTTAGAAAGGGTAAGCAAGTTGAACAATATCACATTGAACCAAAAGAGAACAAAGTGGAAAGAGAAAAAAGAGAAACAGCCCCAGCACCTGCTGTGAAGTCCCCATTCATGAACAGAAGTATAGATGCAAGGACAACACTTGGCAGTGAGGAAAGACTACTTGCAGGTTTTGTGTTCAATGATCATTGTGACAAGAAGTAAGTCGCTAAGTTTTTCTTAATCATTTCGTTTAATATAATGCACATTTAATATTTGAAGGTTACTCATTCTGATATAATAATTCTTTTCAAACAGTGTTGTGGTGTTCAAGCATTACAACTTCACTCTTTCAAAAGCTCAGATGGAAACAATGAAGAGCAACACAAAAGTTGATGCTGGAATTATAGATATATGGGCAATGTTGCTTAATCATAATGAAAAGTTCAAAAGCCCTGAAGCTAAAAGCAGAATGATTTTCTCAACAAGACCATGTGTAAGAAGTACATATTCATTTACTTAGTATTACTAAAATGAAACTAATATATTATAATATTTAATGACAGCATGTGCTAGATCAAAATCATCTCACCGCTCCACAAACAAGGAACAAAAGGTTTGCGGCAGAAATTGGCAAGGAATTTCCCTGTGCAGATGGAAATAAGTTGAGGTCAACAGACTTATTCATATTCCCAGATGAATACAATGGGTGCTACTATATGATGTGCTTTGACTTGAAGAGCATGAAGTTCTACATCATTGATAGTAGCGACGGAGATATAGCTCCTGCAGTCAAGTACTTGTTTCAAATGTCATACCTGGTAAACGTTTTATATATTTCTTTTTTATTTTATCACATATGGATAAATAATGTGATGATTTAGTATATGAGTAATGTGCACTTGATAATTGAGCAACTACATAGACAATATGTGCATGAACATAAGAATATGTATAATTCTGTTTTTGAAATTTTTAACTACAGAGAAGTGGATTTGTGAAATTTCTTCGAGATCAAAAACACCCAAAGGCAGATAAGGTTGTGAAGCTGAAGGAAGAAGTGGTTAAAATGCATTGGAGAAACAAGAAAAACAAAACCAATGAGGGAGTTTATTTGATGAGGCACATGGAGACATTTTATGGTGACACAGCATGGGAGTGTGGATTAGATAAACAAAGTGTAAGTCCAAAATTGTTTAATATAGTTTTCAAACACAATAATTATGTGAAAACTTGAATATCTAAATTATAATGTTTGTACAGGAAAAACCAATTGAGATGCTGCGGATTAAGTACTTGCATGCAATAGTAACATCTGATAAGAATGAGATCAAGAAGAACATCATGGAACAAGTGAAGAAACACAATGTGTATATCTAGAAGATTTGTAATGCTATTGATGATTGTGGGCGTTGATGAACATATTGTTGTTTTTTAATTCATGCTAAACAATATTAGTATTTGGGACATATGATATTACTATTAAGCTTGGATGACAGTAGTCATGTTAGTAATATTAAATAAGGACATATGCTTATGGGAAGTTCATATTATTGATCATTATTAGTAAGTTCTATGCTCATTTCCTTGCTTACTTATACACATTTTAAGGTATTAATGATAATTACTAGTAAGTACTATTCTCAATTCATTTATTACTTATACAAAATTTTAAGGAGTGAGCTTTTAAATTTAAATTCTTTGAGTGTGAAAGTAAGACAATGTATTAATTCATTAAATAAACAGTGCGGGGTGTTTTTTCCAATTATTCGTAATGTATTTATAATGGTATGAGTCTTCACTACGAAATGAAATAGATAATTTAAAGTTTTTTTGGGAAAAATATGTATATATTTGTGTTCATTGCGAAATAGTAATTATACACATTCATGATGATTGTAATATTGATTGCTGA
The DNA here is from genome assembly GCA_945859915.1 of Cuscuta epithymum. Lineage (NCBI taxonomy): Eukaryota > Viridiplantae > Streptophyta > Magnoliopsida > Solanales > Convolvulaceae > Cuscuta > Cuscuta epithymum. The sequence continues at coordinate 21,571 of CAMAPF010000896.1, forward strand.
CATCTGTATTTATGAAGTTTATATTAATACTCATTATTAGTAGCGTAAATGCTCATTTAATTAATTAGTATACACAATTTGAAGACTAATCAATTGAATTTTAGAACATTAAGTATGAAATTACGTTATACAAATTTTCTTATAAAAATTATATTTAATTTGAAATAGTAAACACATAATTTAGTGAGTCTTGCATTCAAAATGCATTAACTAAAAAATTATATTTACTTCTATACTCATTTTGTTAACACGTGGTACTCATTATAGCACAAACAATTACTCAAAAGAAGATTAGATCAGAGGAATGTATGATTACAAAAAAGTAAAAACTACAACAAAAACATAGAGGAACAAAATGTAAAGTCTAAAAGTGAAAATAACTGAAACTAAAATGATGATAAAAGATAAAAGATGTTATTTTTTGAATAATATAATAAGTATGTAAATAAAAAACAAAGCTTTTAAGAATGTTTACACATTTCAAGGTTCAATATTCGAAGTACTAGCTGCAGTTGACTTGTTCCTTCCTTGGAAGTTAAGGTTCATATTTCAGAGAACATTTATAATATTCCAAAGCGTAATTTTAAATGATTAACATACAGCTACGGTCTGAGCATCAACACAAAAATGTTGAGTAATAAAAAAACCTGACACCAGTCATTAGTAAACTAGTGAATATAACAGTATTACTACATAGCTATTGGAAAAATCAAACTACAAATTTGCTTGATCAGTTTCAGATGTACTAGCTTGGCGTGACTTCTTCTTTGCTCTAGCTTGATTTGTTTTGATTTCAATAAGACTCTTGCGACGAACATTTCTTTCACCCTTCTTCCTTGAAGACTTTGGATTAGATATTGTTGAACCCAAACCAACTGTAGAAGATTCACTATCTGAAAAGTAAATACTTCCAACTTGCTCTTCAACATCCACTTTCAACTTTGTAAAAGATTCTTCACAAAAATGCCTTGCTGCAGAATTAGAATCACTAGAGCACAAAAGCTTGTGAAATTTCTTTTGCATTTGCATTCTCCAAACAGAAGGTAAAACATTAGAAGTCCCAGATGAGGCATATATTTGTTCAGTTGGAACACACTTTGC
>CAMAPF010000897.1:0-26074 GCA_945859915.1 Cuscuta epithymum
TTATAATGGTCATTCCGACCATGCAAATGATAAAAGCTAAATAACATAAATGCGCAGCACCGCCCCCAGTAGAGAGCAATTAGAGTATAGATATTGACATTAATTAGTCATACAAAGCATAATACTCCGTAATATTGTTTCCAGAATCAAGTACAACACAATATGACAATAGTAATGACAATAGTATCTTATGTTTTAAATCATACAATTACCAAGAATTAGTACAACGTTAAAACACTCCATCCATAATGAAGATTCAAGCATACAAAGCAGTTAGCTTCTTTGTGGATCTACCAATCCCATTGTCATATTGCTTGCAAGCCAGCTCCTTCGGCGATCTACTAATCTCATTTTCATATTGCTTGCAAGCTGTATCCTGGGATAAAGGCCATATACACATATATGTATATATACCGCAGATGCAGAAGCAAATTTACCAACAATATGACTTGTTTTTCCGGTCTCCAAATCACTCTCAGTGAAGGAAGCAAAAGTGCAATGTCTCTCGATCTTTCAGTATGGATGGGGTCAATAAAAAAACTCAAATATATTGCTTCTTTCCATATTTCCAACTTTTTTCATAAATTTTCTTTGCAAGGGTCATATATGTGTGTGGATGTGAGCACATTAGCGCATACACATGTAGAGAAATGCTCAGGTCCATCCGGAGGGACGGGAGGCACTGTCCGAACTTTACTGTTTGGGGTGGTTCCCGGTGGAATTTTTTGATGAAATTTTTTGAGCATGTTCCTCGTCAAGTCTAGTTTATCCATACCAAATTTCAGCTCAAAATTCGATCGGGAAGGCATTCAGATAAATTTTTGAAACATACTGCACATTCTGTGCACATATAATGTGCAGTATGTTTCAAGAATTTATTTAGTATATGTATATGTGGGGCATGTGTATATGTATGTATGGACATGTGTGTATGTATACGTAGTACGTGTATACAGAAATGGAGCCAGAGGACTGAAGGGGGCAGTGGCTACCCGAACTTTTTCAAAACAACAAAATAGGCATGCACACATATATATAGAGATGATCAAGTAAAGTCTTGCAGACTTCATCCTTGTTACTTGTTAGGCCTATTTCATTTTATGTCCAAAATGGCTTCAATTATCTCAACTCATTCACTTTTCAAATCAAGTATTAGTTTTCACAGTTAGATCATGTTAAAAAAACTTTGTCAAAGGAAATTCATTTTTAATAATGAACTGATCTTAACCGTTGGATTAGTGGAGAAAATGAGAAAAAGAGTTTGGGGCGTTCTTTTTTACGAATTTAAATTGAAAGTTTAAATTTGATACTGCATCCGTTTTCCACAGATAATTAAAGTAGAAGGGGGTAATAATTGAAGTAGAAAAAGGTGTGAAAGAGGGAAGGGGGAAAGTTAAAAACTAGGAAAGAGGAGGAAAAAGGTAGAAAAGAGAAGAAAACGTGGTAAAAGTAGGGAACAAATCCCAAATATGGAAATTTATAGAAAGTGTGCAACAATAATAAAAAACTTCCCAAAAAGGAATAAATGACAAGTAAAAAAGGACCGAGGGAGTAGGTAATATTATTATACTAATGAGAAAAATAAACTAAACCATTAAAATGATCAAATGGCTAAAAATGAAATAGGCCTGATGAAATTCATGCCAGGATGACCTGACATGATAATTCACATATATGCATGGGTATGTGTAGGTATATATAAGTGCATAAGTGTAAGTGTAAGTGTAAGTAAATGTTTATGTGTACGTGCATTTATTAGTTTCAAGTGTAAAGACCAAGTTATATGCAGAAAAAAATCATCCTTTACTGCATTGATGTTGGATTTTATGATACCAAATAAGAGTAAAGTGATTAATTAAATGCTAATTAATATCTTCTAGCCATTCATTGCATTAAAATGAATGGCTTAGATGCGTTCTCATTTTTCGTTAGATGTTAATGAAAATATATACGGAGTATAGGGTTTGGTCCAAGTGAAAACACTTCACATCTTAGTACATGTTTTGTGTGTGTATAGAGTACAGTGTATATATATAATATGTGTTACTCTGAATTATATAAATATATAATGGATAAGGAGACACTTACCTCGCTATCCTCCCATATGGCACCAACAGACTTGGAAAAGCTAATGCTGGAACTGTTATTGCTAGATATACAGTGGCCATTATGAGAAGAACGACTCGTTGTGTCTGAAGCATCAGCAGCATCAAATTTCCTAATCTCCCGAGACACAGTTGGGCTGTGGAGACATTTGTGAGCAACTGCTTCTACAACATGCCGCTCAAATTCGCCATCATGATCAGTATCTTCGTCTATGGAAACATTGACCCGCTCCCTGGATGTTAATTACAAAATATGACACTTCAAGAAAATATAGGAATGGTCATTCTATAGAGTTCAACTGATCATCGCATGAAGTGAGATATTTCTGACCTAGGTAAGGATGCATATCGCCTAGGAGCATTTCTGACACTTTTCCCATGGTGTCCCTCAAGAATGTCAAACTGTTGCTTAAAACAATCAACTCCGCTATAATACCAAAGAAAAATCAATGAGTGTGGGATGTTTATTCAAGCACACAACATCAATAAGTAAGCATTCACATGAAATACAAATGGATGGCTAAAAACAATTGCATAACTAAAGGAGCATATCCAATCCAGAAATATAATAACATGCTTAATAATACACTGTTAAAGTCAAATATATAAGCATGTGCAATCAATTTCCGGGATACGGTGAACTAATGAAGAGAAGCCAATAGTTTAAGGTATCTACAAACAGTAAAGCAAAACTAAAATCGGGGGATGCAATAGTAGCAAGAAAAACAACCCCTTGGCATAACGATGCACAGATGTTAATGCATATAATGAAGAAAACCTTTTTCCCAATAAATAAAATGTCATCTCATATAAACCAAAAAAATTGTCATAAACAAATCAGATAGAATCAAATATCAAGACAATTGATTCAGATTTGGTTGTAGCAGGTATTTGTTTTCATTTAGTATTTAAATCTAAGAAGCAATTTGTAATAGATTTAAGTATTTAACTATCTGGCTAGTGTTCATGTAATGTAGGCCTAAAAGTTGTAATTCTTAGGCCTCTTTCATTTGAGGTGCTTCAGGGTCAAATTTTTTGATGAATGTTTTTGAGCATGTTCTACTTGAAGTGTAGGTTATGTCCACCAAATTTCATATTAAAATTCAATCGGGAAGTTAGTTAAATAATTTATTGTAAAAAACAGCATTTTTGGGCCTAAAAAATTGTGCAATTTTCAAAATTTTAATTAGCTAACTTCCCGATTGAATTTTAATCTAAAATTTGGTGGACATAATCTATATTTCATGGAGAACATGCTCACCAAATTTCATCAAAAAATTCAACCCGGAAGTAGCTCAAATGAAAGAGGCCTAAAATTGCAACTTTTGGGCCTACCTTACATGAACATTTTCCTTAACTATCTTAGTTTAATATAATTTATTCGATTTGATTATTAGTATTAAAAATAAATGAGGTTTTAATAATAAAAATCAGGTTTATTTGTCCATATTTGGCTTTTTGAAACACAAATAAGCTTCAAAATACATAAAAATAGAAATGTATAAGTTTTTATACCAATATTAATATCTGTTTAATTATTTATATTCATAAATCCTAAAATTTGTTTCCATCATTTGCAATGGAGCCAAAGATTCATTATTTTTTGGCTTGAGAATATGATGGAATAAAGCAATATGGCTCACTAAACTGTCTGCGCTTCTTTGTTATGAAGTAGCAGTCAGCCCATGCAATTTTGGACACGATTTTCACTATGGGTCATCCGGAAACAGTCTCCCTGTGCTTCAGTACAGAGGTAAGACCGCGTACATCCGACCCCCCCTTACCCCACCGTAGGTGGGAGCCTTTGCGGCACTGGGGTAAATGAAAATGAAATGAATGATATATCCTAAAATGTGAATTGAATATACCAATATTCGAATGTAATTCGAATAAAAAAAATATACTCATATTTGGATTTGAGTTCAAAATTTGAATCGCCATATTTGAATTGGGAGAATAACTTTAAATAATATCAACTATCTTCCATGAAACTAGAATAATACATACTTTACAAATAACTTTTAATAATACTAACTGTCTGAATCTAAAACAAATAATATGGAGTTACTTTTCTATAAGAAATTCGGTCATTTAAGGCAATAAAAACTAATATTGAACCATCAAATAAGTGATATTTGTAAAGACGATCACTTATTTAATATTTTGATATTAGATTTTTATGAGTTAACTAACTGAATTTTTAGTGAAAATTTACTTTATATCACTTTTGATATATATTCAAGTAGTTTGTATTATAAAAACTTAATTCTAAAGTGCATATTATTCTTGGTTCATTGAGATAGTTTGTATTATTTAAAGTAATTTTTCCATTTGAATTTGAATCACAAACTGAATCAAAGTTAATTGAATTCATTTATGAACCTAACAAAATAATATGCCATCCAAACTCCACGAAAGCATTACACATAAGTAATTTTGATGATTAGTGAGGTAGGGTGGGGAACATAGACTTTCACATTGGTCACACGTGTTTCCATATAGCTGGAAGAGAGAACTGTCAATCTGGACCAGTTGCGAGCATACCTGGTATGGTTCTACAACTGTACAGGGTACATTATAGATCTGCATTCTGACTTTAGAAGCTCAAGCTTACATTCAAAATCTTGAAGTATCACGACTACATTTTGGCACTTTTGGTCACTAAATATTTTCCTCTAAAACCAATCAACCCCTAATGAAACTAATGTGGTCCACTTTCCCACACATTGTCCAATTTGGTACACCAGCCCCAAGGCCTCCAACCATTTAATAGCACACTGCATAATACTGATAATACAAACAACTTGGCAAAAAAAACATGCCATATCAATCACATCAACATGATTGGCTGTAGCACAACATACATCCCATTCTTTTCCTCTCAAAACTTTCTTTGTCAATCTCTCTATATCATACTCCAAAAAACCTACTCTGCAGTCTGCACCATCCCTATTTCTCTAGAAAAATGCTTGGTGTACACATTTTGTGTACACAAAATGTGTACACATGTCTGTCCTTTGCAGAAAATTTGTCTGTAGACATCTGTTTTTGAGTTATCTGTGACAGACAAATTTTTTGTGAAGGACAGACATTTGTACACATTTTGTGTACACAAAATGTGTACACCTAGCAAAACTCATTTCTCCAAGTAGTCTATCCCACTCACCAATGAACAATGTCCATCACAACAATATAGAGAAGATGCTCTCTTGTCTCTAGAGAAACATGATTCTACCACGGTTAGAAGCTTCCAAGAAGGAGATCAGATAAAAGGGCGATTAATAAGTTGATTTGAGATTTTGAAATCACAGAGGAGAAAGGAAACAGCAATGAAGTCAATTGCAGCAACCCATGAGCTCGGGAAAAGCAGATATTGTGCTCGGCAAGGGAAGTGTGTGATGTTGAAGAAGTGGAACCAATGGGAATGTTGTTTCGGACTAGGGTTGTAAAAGAACCATCATATTCAAAACATTTGACAAATAAACTACACTTCTAGGTTTAGTGGGTGTTGCAAAACCATTTAAGCCACATTGAATAGTGGTTTTCACCTGTGTTTAAAGAACCAGACCGGGCGGGTCGGCCTGGAACCTGGCGAACCGGCAATCAATCCGGTCCGGTTGTACTCTAAACCGTCAATTGAGTCAAAATTGGAAATAACCGGTGAACCGATTTAAACCCGCACCCGGCCCGGCATGCTCAAACCCAGAAAGCCGTTACAAACCGGCCAGCATGAAGAAAAACTGAAGTGCAGAGAGTGCCGCCCACAAGAATCAAACCTGTAACCTAATACAATGCATAGCAGCCATGCTACCAATTGATCTACAACAGCTCGTTGTATTATAAAGCTTCTCAGAAATTATTATTGTGTAACTATCACTACACCCAAAAGCTACTTTTATTACTTAATGATATTAAAATGAAAACTAATTATATGCACTATCGTTATTATGTATGAAGTACTATTGGAGTATTGGAATATGTATTATATATTCCAGGTATAAGTAAAAAACATATCTATACAATACTTTTATAACTTTCTAGTTGATGGTATGTTCATTTTTTGTTCCTCTAATTTGAAATTCAGTATATGGTTTAGTAAAAAAAATCAATATGTACCGTAGGGAATAATAGTTTATTTATTAGGAAGGAAAATATTTTTTACTTTACAAATTTAACTATATGTTTTACGGAGTATATAATATATACATGTATATAGCGTTGACCGGGTTATTTGGTCTTGACCGGGTTGACCCTTGACCCGGTAATTTGTCCGGGTCACCTCCCGGTTCGGTTTTTACAACATAGGTTTTCACAATTTCAATGCAAACCTAGAAGAAACACCTTCCTTGGACTAGCATTCAGTTTAAGCTCAATTAATTTACATACACAGCTTTCGATGCTTACTGCATACGACTCCAAAGGAAATAATTAAATGTGATGATCTTGGAAGCGTCACTGAGCTGATTAGTAAAGAGTATCTGAGTATGGAACAAAATTGTATGAGTTTAGAGTTTTGGCTAGGATTTTGTTGAGATCCTGAACTTCATAGGGTTGGGTTTATCAGATATCCAAAAACTTCTTGTTAATTTGGTAAATTTATGATTGTGTGCCTCAACAATGGAGCCCTTCTACAGATGGATAAGGCATCATATAATAAGGAAACGAATTAACTAATACTAATTCCTTCCCAAATTAAATTTCTCATTTTATATTGCCTCGCGAATTAAAAAATAAAACTGCGTAGATGAAATCTAATTAGAAACACAAGAAAAAATCATATCACACAATTAGTATTTTCATAAAAGAAATGAGAACCTTATTTAGGAACGTCCTACTAAGGAATGTGAGAACCTTAAACTGGGACGGAGTGAGTACAAACTAATAAGGGATCCCACTCAAAGGAATCATGTCTAATCTAAGTAACATTCAAACTCATGACTTACTTAGCATGTATCAATTATATCATCCAAATGAAATACTGATCTATTGAAGTACCAAAAAATACTTTGAAGACCAGCAACAGGTCCAACATGCCCTATCAAATTAAAACCTTGTTGTGGAATGTATATTTTAGCTTAAAGTACTAAATGTAAATGTTAGTAGCGAATGTGGTTAAAATGGTTAAATGTGTTGAGTTATTATAAAGAGAATGCAAAGTGCACTCCCTCTGTATCATATTTTAGGTATCAATTTCTTTTGTGCACAGATATTAAGAAAACAAAATACTCTCTGTGCCCCAAATAATTTGACATTTTAGAAAAAAGATATTGTCCCAAAACAATTACTCCCTACAACAACAACAACATCCAAGCCTTAGTCCCAAAAGATATTGGGGTCGGCTAACATGAATCGATACATGATATCACCATCAAAAGGAAAAGAAAGAAAATAAAGATAAAAAAGATAAGCTATTATAAAAAAGATAATATAAAAAGAGATGAATATACCTAAAAATGATAAAATAAAAGGATAAAAATAATGTTTATATATATAAGGATAAAAGGATAAAAACAAGAAGAAGAAGAAGAAGAAGAAGAAGGAAAAAAAAATGAGGGGAAAAGATAATACGGGATCACTCCTCCACACGAATACCCGTCCTCCACTTTGCTCTCTCCAAAGTCATACCCTCATCCAACCCCAGAAGAAGCATATCACGTCGAACTCCCCTAACCCACGTCTGTTTGGGCCTTCCTCTCCCTCTCTTCTCTGTCTCTTCTCCACACATCTCAACTCGTCTGACAGGTGCATCACTCGGTCTTCTACGGACCAAACCATCGTAGGCGCAACTCCCGCATCTTGTCTTCAATAGGTGCTACTCCCACCCTTTGTCTGATTGTCTCATTCCTCGCGTGGTCCTTCCTAGTATGCCCACACATCCACCGCAGCATGCGCATCTCTGTCACACTCATCTTTTGAATGTGAAATGGTTTCACCGCCCAACACTCTACGCCATACAGTAATGTCGGCCTAATTGTTATCCTATAAAATTTACCCTTCAGTCTAGTCGGCATATCTCTATCGCATAGAAATCCTGACGCACTCTTCCACTTCATCCACCCTGCTCTAATTCTATGAGATACATCTCCATCTAACTCACCGTCCTTCTGAATTATGGAGCCCAAGTAACGGAACATATCGCTAAACGGTATCTCCTTACCATCTAGAGTAATTTCGTTATTACCGCTGCTTCTACCTCCACTAAACTTGCACTTCATGTACTCTGCCTTGCTCCGACTTAGTCTGAAACTCTTGTTCTCCAATGTTTGCCGTCATACTTCCAACTTTGCTTTAAGACCTGATTGCGTCTCATCAATCAATAGAATATCATCGGCAAACATCATGCACCACGGTATTTCATCTTGAATCGACTTCGTAAGTTCATTCATGACTATGGCAAATAAGAAAAGGCTCAAAGTCGATCCTTGGTGCACTCCAATAGTAATAGGGAACTTCGCAGTCCTCCCTACACTAGTACGGACACTTATAGTACAATCTTCATACATATCCATGATGATGCTGATATACTTGCGTGATATGTCTTTTCTAGTTAAGGCCCACCAAAACATTTACTCCCTCCATCCCGAAATTATTGTCTTGCTTTCTTTTTTAGGATGTCCCAAAAAATTTGTCTTGTTTCCTTTTTTGGCAATAATATGTGGCTCATATCAATTCATTTTTTTCTACTCAAATCTCAACCACAAATTTTACCTTTTCAACCACTTTCTTAAAACTTATGTTTTACAAACAAGACAATTATTTCGGGACGAAGGGCGTATCATTTTATGGATTCAAGGCATATTTTTTTACTGATCTTCCAAATTTGCCAATATTAACTCTCCATACATGCGAGAAAATGCTACTCCCTCAGTCCCATAATGTAAGAAAGTAAGATACACTTAGGTTTGGCGTGGGTTTTGAGAAAATATATGATAAAATTGGTTTTACAATTCTAACCTCCAAAAAAGTAAGAAAACGTAGGATGGTCCACAAAAGTGAAAAAATGAAATGATATATGAAGGGATAAAGTGGGAAATTAAAAAGTCAGTGGAGTTTAATGTAGGAAAAAGTTCATATTTTTGGAACAACTCAAAAATGAAAGTGTATCTTAAAAATAGAACAGAAGATAGTATTATATCTTCAACAGAAATATAAAGAACTTAATCATTTTCATTTTCATTTACCCCAGTGCCGCAAGGCTCCCACCTACGGTGGGGTAAGGGGGGTCGGATGTACGCAGTCTTATCCCTGTACTAAAGCAGGGAGAGACTGTTTCCGGATGACCCATAGTGAAAATCGCGTCCAAAATTGCATCGACTGAATGCTGCTTCATAACAAAGAAGCGCAGACACTTTAATGAGCCATTTTGCTTTACTCCATTATATTCTCAAGCCAAAAAATAATGAATCTTTGGCTCCATTGCAAATGATGGAAATTATAAAGAACTTAATATTGAGCTTAAATATGTAAAGAGAGGTCATTTTGGTGGATTCCTTAGTACTTTTGTGTGTGATGATCTCTAGTTTTGACTGTTGATGTTAGATTGTATGTACATTACAATCACTACCTACATGTTTGCTTACACTCTTCAACCTTCAATGAGACCCATTATTAGATAGATAATAGATTGATATGTAAGCAGGTCAGATGGTTGAGTCATTTTTTAGTCTATGTGAAGAGAGGTGCAATATTCATTAATCTAGGGTGTGCTATAATAACTGAGTGAGAACACTTGTTTTGTTTTAGGTGTGCTTGGCCTAGTCATTTGATGGTTCATGTGAGCACATTTGTCTGTTTGAATATGTAACGCAAAGCCATATGTTAGAACCTCTGGACATATGAAATATCCTCAAGTAAATGCTTTTGTATCTTAAAATAAACAAACCATAAAGCAAGTAATATAGAACTTGAAGTTCAATTAATAAGGTCATTTCGTTAGATTCCTTGATATGTTTTTACTTCTCAGAAAGGTTATTTTGGGATGAGGTGAATATGTTATTAATCATTCAAATTCACCCTTCCTTGATTGTACAAATCATAAAAGCTTGTGCAGATGGGTCCACGGGTCATCAAATTATAAAAGGGTGAATTGTAAAAGGATAGTGAACACAAATGTGAGACATACTAAAAATGGGACAAAAAAGTGAACACTTATAAGCATGTTTGGGAGACTTATTTCTCTTCATTTCCATCAAAAAGCAACTTATGAGCTATTTGTTTATTATCAACTGATTCATATAATGCATTCAAACATGTGGTGTTTGGTGGAAAATAGTCTTGGCTGATATGAAAGAAAAAAAATTAACAAATGGGCAATAAATTTGAAGGACACTTGAGCAAGAGTGTAAAGTTAAAACATCAGAAATTTATATCACCAACGGATCTCCTATTGTTTTTCACATGCCTAGAAAATGTAAATTGGAGAATCCTAAGATAAACATGTCAAACTAGTATCATGCAAAGAAAAATATTTGGTTGCTAGAATAAATCTAAATAAAATTGAATTTCTATTTTGATGGTTCTTTATTGGGTTGTATCTCCACTATACCTTTATATTAACGGTTGAAGAAAATCTAAAGATAAGGCATAAAAGTTTTTCCAAAAAATGGATGCTGCTATAAGGAATATCATGGGATGAATGTTTATATTGTTGATTGATCGATCCAGGATAAAATTTGGAATATGCAGTGTGCAAGAAAAATAATAGTTTCCTATAAATGCAACTAACAGGTATAATCTTCTTAAGAAAATGTTATTGCAAAACCTCAGGTATACAAAGCTTATTTGATCGAAGCCGTGAATATACAGTGTGCAAGAAAAATAATATGTTCCTATAAATAAAAGTAACAGATATAATCTTCTTAAGAAAAAGTTATTGCAAAACCTCGGGTATAGAAAGCTAGTGTGATCGAAGCCATGAATATACTCCTGCAAGATCTGTGGGTGGTACTCCAAAATCTGCATCCGTACATAAAAGTACATTGTTCTTAACAAGCAGAATAAAGATATCAGTGTCTACATTTAGAAAAGATCAGATAGCCAGACTATTACCTCCCTGTATATGAGATCTCTAACATCATCTTTAGTCAATTTTCTCCTTTCATAGTCAAATTCAAATTTGGAAATTGGACGAGCAGAGGGCTCTGCTTCCACGTTTGCTAAACCATGAAAATATGGATCTGCTAGTGCCTGAAGAGATCAATAAACCATTGGTATCAATATAAAGATGACTTGTTTTTGCAAATTCATTAGATGTTTCGTGTTTGAACATTTTACCTCCTCAGCAGATGGACGATCTTTGGGATCGAATGCAATCAAGCGCTCAAGTATTCTAAGAGCTTGTTGATCGATATATGGAAACTTTTCTGAGAGAGGAATGGGTGACTTTTTCCTCATGCCACTTAAATATCTTTTCGCTTTTTCATTTCGAATCTGTGAGCATAAAAAAAGTAATATGTTAATACTTTACTCGGGTGGGGCCAAAGACTGAAGATTGGAAAATATATTGGTGAGAGGAGAGTGGGAGCACACCCTTGAAATGCAAGCAGCGGAGGGGGTGCCCAATAAATCAGTGATGATATCTAACTGATGGACCACATTCTTTCCAGGAAACAGTGGTTTTCCAGTAAGCATTTCTGCAAATATACATCCTATGCTCCATATGTCAATTGCTGGTGTGTACTGCAACAAATATTATAACTTAGAAGTGCAGGAATACATTTCCTGAGACCAGTTCCTATGTAGCATGTAAGCAAGATTGCAGGGAGCCAAAAATAAACCCCATTGTATGTTACTATGTTTACCCTCTGAATGATATTAGAACAGTAAAGGAGCGGCATGATGGCTAAGATGAGGCTACTTTCTTGTGATGACCATCAAACTATATATTTGAATACAGAGATGTCGCTCGAAAGTTTTTTTAAGAAAGATTGGTTAATCATGAAGAAGGTCCAATACGTGAAAGGAAGCAACAATAACCAAGTCTGAATTTTAAGTCACCGAGTTGGATACATGAATTGATAGACTGTCTATCAGGCTCTTCCAGCAATATATCAATTTTTCAGTTTTTTTGCCGTGCACTGTTCACGCTTTTGGTCATTCACCAACTATGGCCTCATGAAACCCCTATCCCCCCTGAGTGTCTTTTTCCATCCATGCCATTTTTTGTTCTACCAAGGACCCTGGCTTAAGTCTTCAGAATTCAAAGACTCCACATCTCCACTCTTTGCAATGGGGACATTTACCTCACGCGGGCAATAGTGGTCATACCAAAACATTAACACATTAGGTTTTCTTTAAGGGTAAATTTTAGAGGACAGCAATTAGGCCTGCATTACTGTATGGAACGGGGTGTTGGGCGGTGAAACAATGTCACATTCAAAGATGAGTGTGGCAGAGATGCGCATGCTGCATTGGATGTGTGGGCATACTAGAAAGGACCATGTGAGGAATGAGTTGACTATGACGTTTGCCATAGTCAAAATGAGGTTAAAAAAAAAAGGTTCAAATCAGAAGAAGTCATGTAGTCTTACATTGTTAATAATTTATATAGGGAATTTGAGAGCATTGATCACTCTAAGCATATAATGCCAATCAAGGTTGAAATTAGAAAATGTATGCATGTGAGCATGAACATTTGGTGTAGAAAATATGCTTACTTTTGATAAGAATGAACCGCAGAGTTCAGGAGCTCGGTACCAACGTGTTGCCACATAGTCCTTCAAAAAACCAACAAGCATTAGCATGACCAAAAAAACTACAATTGCAAGAATTTGGAATGCTATTACTCATGAATCACGAACGAACAAACTAAACTCATGAACTACTAAAAGAGAGGGGAGACATTTACAGTCCAGAAAACAGCAGATGGGGTATCACCAAATGAGACTCGAGCAAGCCCAAAATCACACAGTTTCAATTTGCAATCTGCATTAGCAAGAATGTTCTTTGGCTTTAAATCTCGATGGAACACATTTGCTGCAAAAAGGTAAGATGTTAGAAAATTTATCTCCATGTGATGTGTTTAAAACAGACGTCGACTTATAGTTGTTTCTACAGCAGGGAGTAATTGAAACCTGAATGCATATACTTTAGACCCCGAAGAAGCTGATACAAAAAAAACTGATAATGCTCAGGTGTCAGGTTGTCATTTGTCTTAATTACATGGTGAAGGTCACATTCCATCAACTCAAATACAATATAGATATCTTTGAACTCTCTACTGCATGGAGGCAGCATTATATGTTTTATTTCTACAATATCAGGGTGGCGAAGCAAGCGAAGGAGCTTTATTTCTCTCATGATACGAGTGGCTTCAGAAACATGCTCAAAAACATCACTGATCTTCTTAATAGCCACCTTCTCTCCTGTATGAGTGTCAATTGCAGCAGCAACAACCCCGTAACTTCCCTTGCCAACGACCTCTTGGATTTCGTATTGACTTGCCTCGCCATATTCAGTGAAGAATTCTTTGAAAGGCATACTCTGAAATGTAAGAAGATTAATACAACAATGTCTGAGACTCCGGCGTAGGTTTTACACTTAAATGAGGACAAGTTTCGAGTGCAATATATATGTATATAACGAATAAATAAATAAATTGACTAATAAACAGAATGGCAGAATGACCAGAAGTAAAATGATCCCCCATGCTCTAGTTTTGAGCATATCAAGGATGGGTTAGATCCTAACTTCTAATGCTAGTACATGATTAATGAGCCTTAAATACATGAACGGGGGGGACAGGCATTCAGACCTTGGACATCAAAATAGTGCAAAATATTGTTGAGTCTTATATATGAAGTATGGAAAGTAAATACTAAGCAGCGAATTCCCTTAGTATGCTGTAGAGTAATCAACTCATGCAGCTAAAATATATACCTTCCACCACTTCATGCTATGCACTTCAATATTTGGAAGTTTATTTAGTTAACGTATATGGGCTTGGATACGGAATGTTATGCATGGAAGTAATACGAACAAGGATCTCCTAACATTTTACAATCATCATTCAACACTCCCCTCAAGCTGAAGCATCAAAAGGTTTCAACTTTCAAGCGTTGAAGGTTGGAAAATGAGAGAATCAACTGAGAAATGTCACTGAAAGTCTGGAACAGTACAAGCAAACGTCAAATTCTATTTGTCAAAATCCTTGTTAGTTGTCGATGTCTTTCTACTGTCGCCAGTCTTACAATGCCACGTCTCGATATCTCAGGACGGTCTTGCAGTGCCTGTCTAGTACTGGTCTACTTTTTTGGGTCGCTGATGTTTTTCTCAGTCATTGGTATCTTTTGTCAGTTAACGGTTTTACAATGTCATGTGACATGTCTCAAACAACAACAACATCCAAGCTTTAATCCAAAAAGATTTTGGAGTCGACTAACATGAATCGATCCATGATAATGATGCCAAAAAGAGAAGGCAGACAAGAAGAATAAAAAGAAAAAGTAGAAATATAATAAAGAAACCCCTTCTCCGGGACAACACGGAGGGGCTAATATGATAACAGATCAAGATAATCTCTTTCAAGCTATCATTTATTGGCATACAACTACAACCATGCAGGCTAGCATTCATTGTCAAGACAACTACAAAGATGCAGGCTACCTTAAATTTATTTAATACGACTAAAACATAACGCATTTTCTCAAACAGGACCACCATTCTCCCCTAATTAGATCTACTCGCATTCTTTTACTAGAGCTAAATAGCTAATTAAGTCCTATTTTGAAATAAATGCAAGACTACTGCTATATGCATTTCACAATTGTTTAACTCCTAATCATTTCTTTTGTTTTTTCTGAAAACAGGATTTATTGACTCGTATAAGAAGAATCATTAACTACTTTTAGTCTTTCTTTAGGACTGAATAAGTCCTACAGTCCTATTTTTAGCACAAATCAGGGATAGTCCTATACTCCTATTTGAGAAAATAACCCGTGTTCTACTACTACTTACTACAATTTCTTAAATATTAAAAAAAGCTTCCATTTTTATGTACTGAATTTAATTAGACAACGCCTGTATAATGTACTCCCAACCCTACAAGTCTACGAGCATGTTAAAACTTAAAAGATAAAGAAAGATGGAAAATGAACTTAAAAACGCCAACTTTCTTATACTGTTGGTACTTGGTATATGGCCATGGCAAATGGGCTTAGTAATTCCAAACATCAAATTCAATGCAATAACTTATAATAATAACTCATAAGAGAGACGGCATAGACGACAAATAAGCCTCAATGAACCATGAGTCCATGATAAAATCTTGAAATCATATTATTCACTTTTATGTACATGGTTTGCATCATCTATGCCAAAATTAGCTCGGTTTCCTCAAGATGCCAACTCAATGTCACAAAGCATAAACTCCAATAAGACCAACCTTCCAAATGTCATACTACATTAAAGACAAGAACCTAAGGAACCAATTAGGCACCACTGATGAAAGAAAATTTTACCTGTGCTTGCTCACACAACCAGTTCCCCAGCACAAACACCTTAGCCCTTAGCTGCTCAATTCGACGCCAGGAGGTTTCATATATCAATTGAAGAGCCTATGACCTTGTAATAATAGAGAAATACCACAGACATCAAAACCACTTCAACTTGCAAGTTGCAACCTATATCTACGCATTCATAGCTATCTTTTCAAAGGCAGACTTGTATCTCAATAGATGAATTGAATATGTCGTCCTGGGCCAACCCCATTTAATTTAATTAAATTTTTATATATTAAAAAACAAAGTTGGTGGTATGGCCGTATGGAGAAAAACGAAAGAACGAATCAGCCAATCGATCTTTCCGATCTAACTAGGAGACAAAAAATGGCAACCCACTTCCTCAAATTTGCGGACCTTATCTAATTACCAATCCCCCTCTTAAGCTGTCATATCAGTTCTTCATCATCGAAACCCAACTACCGTCAGAGTTCAATGTATATACATCGTCTGTGCGCGCGTGCGCTCAAATATAAGTATATATACTCTCTGTCGAAAAGAGTCAGGCTCTGTTTGCAACCACTTGTGCTTAAATAAAAGCACTTTTTGGGAAAAAGTGATTAGGAGTAAAAGTTGGTAGTGTTTGGTAAAATAAGTGCTTTTTGTGTAATAGAAAAGGTAAAAAGTAGATTCTACACGAAAACCGAGAAAGTAAAAGTTGATAGTGTTTGGGAAAATAAGTGCTTTTTTCTTATAAAAAAGCCAAAATCACTTTTTTTAATTGATTGCAAACAAACCCTCAAATAGGGTTGAACTTACAAAAAATATCAAATAAGATAATATTTAAGCTAATAGTACCCAAATTGACTACTTTGTACCTTTTAGTATAGAGGACTTGAAGAATTAGCTACATTGATTGTAAAGTTATCCCAGGTGAGAGTGTTGTCACTCAACATAGGATGAATGTGCTTGATTTTCAAGGTAAAAAGAGAAGGAGGACTAAGGTACAAGTGGAGCCAAAGATAAAGTGGTGGAGGTTAGAGGAGAATCTCCAACAAATTTTTACACAGAAAATGTTGGAGGAAAATGTATGGTTCATTGATAATGACGCACATGAGGATGATGTAAAAAAAAGGATGATGTGTGGTTATCAATGGAGTCTATCTTTAACAAAGTGGCGAAAGAGATACTTGGAGAATATAAAGGATGTCTACCACCAAAAAAGGACACATCTTGGTGGAATGATGAGGTGAATCAAGCAACAAGGATCAAAAGGGAATGCTATAAGAAATTGGGAAAAAGTTGAATTAATTTGAATTCGTTCCCGATCGAATTTTTAGCTGAGATTTGGTATGAGTAAACTAGACATGATGAATAAGATGCTCAAAAACATTTATCAAAAATTCCACCGGGAACCACCCGAAATCGCGACGGCCGGACAAAATCTCCCATAGAAGGACTTAATTGACCTTTTTATGAAAGTTCGAGGACCTATTTGACAGTTTTCCCTTTTTCTTTTAATATTTGCGGTTGCAGTTCTGGCCTATGTTGTGGACACCTCACAGTTGACCTTTATTAATATTATTAATTTGATAGATTATTATTATTATTATTATTATTATTATTATTATTATTATTATTATTATTATTATTTGTTCATACTGAGATTTGGTCAAACAATCCTTGAAAAATCTAAAATTTGAGTGAACCAAAGATTTTTGTTCTCGGCAAGGGCGGACCGTAGTACAAACCCAGGGGCGGTCGCCCCTCCAACAATAAAAAATTTAGTATATATATATACCAAAAAATAATTTTCGCCATCCCAAAAATTATTTTGTTAGAGTTACCGCCCTCCCATGATAAACTTCTTGGGTCCGCCCCTGGTCCTGGGGCAGCCCATGTTCATGAAAGTTTTTAAGAGGTGCTTGCTTTTATATGGCTTGTACTTTATACGTCTGTATTTTATTGGACGTTTTTGGCTTGACCAGGGCTGTCTCATGAACACATTACGACCTGACTGAGGTTAGAAACAGGAAAAAGCACCCCACCCCACCCCACCCTTAGGGCCAGAACTGGCCGCATAGTTAACCTAAGTGCAACTCAGGCAAGAATGCACATGAATAATAGGCAATTTAGGTGCTGTTCTGTTCGTCTTATTCTTATTACTTATTACTTATTCTTATTTTATTCAGATCAGATCAGATCAGATCAGAAAAATTCAGATCAGATCAGATCAGATCAGAAAAATTCAGATCAGATCAGATCAGATCAGAAAGATTCAGATCAGATCAGATCAGATCAGAAAGATTCAGATCAGATCAGAAAGATTCAGATCAGATCAGAAAGATTCAGATCAGATCAGACCAGATCAGAAACATTCAGATCAGATCAGAAACATTCAGATCAGATCAGAAAAGTTCAAACATGATTTATCACTTTTATTATTGTATTAATTATTATTATTATTATTGTTATTACTATTATGATTATTATTATATAATTATTATTAATAATATTAATAATAATATGATAAAAAAATAAGATATTAATATAGTTATAATATTTTAATATAATAATAGTAATATAAATGCAATTATTAAGAAGACTATTATTATTATTATTACAATATTATAATAATAATAATATGATTAATATTATTATAATATTATATTATAATTATATGTAATTATAATTAT
This sequence comes from Cuscuta epithymum, assembly GCA_945859915.1. Classification (NCBI taxonomy): domain Eukaryota; kingdom Viridiplantae; phylum Streptophyta; class Magnoliopsida; order Solanales; family Convolvulaceae; genus Cuscuta; species Cuscuta epithymum. The sequence continues at coordinate 18,238 of CAMAPF010000897.1, forward strand.
ACTTACAACTATAATTCTTATAATTATAAGTATATCAATTGTAATTATTATAATTATATCTATAATTAATTATAATTATAATTGTAATTAATTATAAGTATAATAATTATAATTACAATCATAATTATAATTATGATTATAATTTTAATTATAATATAATATTATAATAATATAATACTAATTATAATAATAATATTATTATTATTATGTTATTGTAATAATAATATTAATATAATAATATCGTTATAATAATATTAATTGTATTTATATTACTATTAGTATATTATAATATTATAATTAATGTTAATATAATTATAATTATTATTAATTATAAATATACTTATAATTATATTATAGTTATAATTTATGATTATAATTATTATTTTTATTATAATTATTAATATTATTATTATTGTTACTATTGTAATTATTTTACGGAGTAATTATAATAATATTGATAACTATAGTTACAATTATAGAGATAAATATTGTAATTATAATTACAATTATAATTATATAAGTAATTATAATTAAAAATATAATTACAATTATAATTATATCTATATTTATAATTAGTGTAATATGTATAAATTTTTTCATTTTAAATTTAATTTTAATTATTATTATTTGTATAGTTACGATTATAATTATAATTTTATTTAAGTTATATTTGTAATTGCAATTATAATAATTATAATTATAATTATAATCATAGAAATATTCAAATGAGATCAGATCAGAAAGATTCAGATCAGATCAGAAGGATTCAGATCAGATCAGAAACATTCAGATCAGATCAGACCAGATCAGAAACATTCAGATCAGATCAGGAAGATTCAGATCAGATCAGATCAGGAAGATTCAGATCAGATCAGATCAGATCAGATCAGATCAGAAAGATTCAGATCAGATCAGATCAGATCAGAAAGATTCAGATCAGATCAGATCAGAACTTAAAAAATTCAGATCAGAAATATTCAGATCAGGCGAAGAGAACAGCTTCTTATACGACGGTACAATTGGGTGTGCCATGTGTATGGCACATCTGCTTTGCACATAAACCAACGTCCGTGCATAGACATTTAGTTGTCTGTACACAGACAATTTGTACTCTTTTTTATCCGTAGGGCAAATGCCGGAAGTCATTTGCCGATATTTTATTAAAAGATAAGGTCATACACAAGAGAGGGGACCATACCAAACCTCTCGCAGAGGCATACCTCTGGAAAACAAAAGCAACAAGAAAGAAAAAAATTGTAGGGGGGCTATACCTGACCCAAAATAAAATACTTCAAAAAATATACTACGAAAACAGATAAAATAAAACGAGCTTCGGGGGGACCAAACCATACCCAAGCCCAATACAATAAAAATGAAATTAACTTAGGGGGTGTTTGGAACTGATTCTGCTTCTGCTTCTTTTTTAAAAGCAGAAGCAGAATCAGAATCAGTTTTCAGAAGCTGGTACCCCCCAGCTTCTAAAAAAACTGATTCTGAGAGTAAATTAGAGCTCCAGAAGTGCTTCTGCAATTTTACCCAAACACTCCAGCTTCTGCTTCTGCTCCCTGAAGGAGCAGAATCAGTTTTGAGAATCAGATCCAAACACCCCTTTATCCGAAGATAAGGAATACCGAATAGATCCATACAGTAAACCTGCTTAGAAGCTGTTCCGTTCGTCTTAATCTTATTACTTATTCCTTAATCTTATTTTATTCAGATCAGGTCAGATCAGAAAGATTCAGATCAGATCAGAAACATTCAGATCAGATCAACAACATTCAGATCAGATCAGAAAGATTCAGACCAGATCAGACCAGATCAGAAACATTCAGATCAGATCAGAAACATTCAGATCAGATCAGATCAGATCAAAAAATTCAAACATGATTTATCACTTTTATTAATATATCAATTATGATTATTATATTATAATTATTGTTAATAATATTAATATATTAATATAATAATATTATTAATAATATAATAATAATAATGTTAATAATATAAAATTATTATTATAATATAATATAATATAATATAATATAATATAATATAATATAATATAATATAATATAATATAATATAATATAATATAATATAATATAATATAATATAATATAATATAATATAATATAATATAATATAATATAATATAATATAATATAATATAATATAATATAATATAATATAATATAATATAATATAATATAATATAATATAATATAATATAATATAATATAATATAATATAATATAATATAATATAATATAATATAATATAATATAATATAATATAATATAATATAATATAATATAATATAATATAATATAATAGAATATAATAGAATATAATAGAATAGAATAGAATAGAATAGAATAGAATAGAATAGAATAGAATAGAATAGAATAGAATAGAATAGAATAGAATAGAATAGAATAGAATAGAATATAATATAATATAATATAATATAATATAATATAATATAATATAATATAATATAATATAATATAATATAATATAATATAATATAATATAATATAATATAATATAATATAATATAATATAATATAATATAATATAATATAATATAATATAATATAATATAATATAATATAATATAATATAATATAATATAATATAATATAATATAATATAATATAATATAATATAATATAATATAATATAATATAATATAATATAATATAATATATTTATAATTATAATTATAATTATAATTATGATTTACAATGTAATTATAATTATAATCATCATTATTATTAATATGATTGTTGTTCTTGTTGTTATTGTTGTAATTATTATTACTTCGGAGTAATTATATATTTAAATTAGTAATTATAGATATAATTATGATTATAGAAATAAATATTATAATTATAATTACAATAATAATTATAAAATTAATCATAATTAAAAATATAATTACATTTATAATTGTATCTGTACTTATAATTAGTGTAATTAGTATAATTATTATAATTTTAAATTTAATTTTAATTATTATTTTTTTATAATTATGATTATAATTGTAATTTTATTTAAGTTATATTTTTAATTACAATTATAAATCTAATAATTATAATTATAATTACAATTATAGAAATATTCAAATCAGATCAGAAAGATTCGGATCAGAAGAATTCAGATCAGATCAGATCAGAAACATTCAGATCAGATCAGATCAGATCAGATCAACAACATTCAGACCAGTTCAGCAACATTCAGATCAGATCAGAAAGATTCAGATCAGATCTGAAAGATTCAGATCAGATCAGACCAGATCAAAAAGATTCAGATCAGATCAGATCAGATCAGAAAAATTCAGATCAGATCAGATCAGAACTTAAAAAATTCAGATCAGAAACATTCAGATCAGGTGAACGGAACAGCTTCTTGGTTGAGATGGAAGAGATCTTGGGCTTAGAAAAGTCTTATCTGGGCCAAAATGGGCTTGCACAGTTATCTTCAAGAATTTATTTGAATGCCTTCCCGATTTAAGTTTCAGTTTAAATTTGGTATGAGTAAACTAGACTTACTGAATAAGATGCTCAAAAAATTTCATCAAAAAATTTCACCAGGAACTACCCCAAATGGCGATGGCCGGACAGAGCTTCTTAAATAAGGCCTTATTTGACCTTTTTTTTGTTAGTACTTGACCTTATTTGCCCCTTCTCCAATAACCAAACTTTCCTGAATTGAAGACCTCCAGCGTCGCTCTCCCTTACTGCCAGATACTCCATAGCCAGAGAAGAATCCGACTCAAGGTTGAAATGGCCAAACCCTTCACGCACCGCCCACTTTAAAGCAAAAACAATCGCCTGTATCTCAGCATCAATTGGAGATGAAGCTTCCAAATCAAAGCTAACAGCCCAGACAAGCTCGCCATTTCGATTTCGAAGGATCGCTCCCCCTGCAGCAGTACCAGATAGGTAACGAGCATCAGTGTTTAATTTCATTCCTACCTTAGGCTTGTTCCATTTTTCCGCCTGAATATTAAATCTCTGCTTTTGAAAATCCCTTCTTATAAGCTGCTCTTCGTATAAAATGTTATCAATGGAATGAAACTTCCTCTCCTTAAACGAATAAGACCAATCCTGAGTGTAATGTTTAATTGAAAGAATAATTTGCTCAGACGATGGAATGTTGTTGCCTTTCCCCAAAATATGATTTGAATAGATTTTCCATATGTGCCAACATATGATGCCTGAAATATTATGTCTGAAACAATCTATCAAATCTTTTGAGCCTGCCTTAATAAGCCAACAGTTTCTGAAAATCTGATAAATAGGGCAATTATATGCTGGAACGGGTATACTCATTAATCCCAGAAAATAAACCCAGATGGGTTGAATTTTCTTGCAGCGAAAGAAAACATGATCCAAGGAATCACAGTTATTCCTACACATAGGGCAGATAGAAGGATTGAGCACCATATTAAATCTACTCAATTTATCAGGGAAGGGAAGGACTCGTTTTCTGATTTTCCACTGCAGCAGTTTAATTTTGAGCTCTTGCCTAGGATTCCATATGTGCTTAAAGGAAAGAGTTGGTAGAGCTTGGTTTCTAACTTCATTATAGGCTGACTTTAAGGAAAACTGACATGTTGTTTCCTCATTCCAGATCAAAGTACCAGAAGGCAATTCAGAGCACAAGGTGGAGGCATAATCATTAGTGTGACAAATTCTTCTCCGGACTGAGGAGTCAGTTACTTTAGGTATCATATCTCCTTCTCTTGCATATCTATTCCTTATAAATTCAGTCCAAATGGAATCCCCTGTTTTCCATTTCCACCACAGTTTCAGAGAAAGGGCCTTTTCAATATCTGTCAGAGATCTTATACCCAATCCCCCTTCATCTGTTGGAAGACATAAGCTATCCCACTTGATCCAGTGATGTTTAGGTTTATTCCCTGAGGATCCCTAGAAAAAAGAAGCTATCTTGCTATTAAGCACTTTGATAACTTTTTTTGGCAATGTATCAACTGCTAATACATGCAAAGGGATGGAATTGAGAACATGCCTAATTAAAATAAGCCTCCTCCGTATGATAAATTTTTTTGCTTCCAAGTAGTAAGCTTTTTCTCAAATTGCTGAATGATTTGTCCACAAAAATTAAATCTATTGATACCTTTATGCAGATTTACACCCAAATATCTTACCGGAAGATTAGCTTTTCTCATGCTCAAGAGATCTTTCATGTGATTGCTGCGAGTGAGGGAAGTTTTTCCACATAGGAATGAGCTCTTATCAAGATTGACAGTCTGACCTGAGGAGTTCTGATAATCTTTCAAAAAGTTTTTAAAATTGAGAATTGATCTTGCTTCACCATTTAAGAAGGTGAATGTGTAATAAAACAGAAAGAAGAAAGAATAAGAGCCGGGTGATGAGGAAAGAAAAGATTTGGGTGTAAAGAGGGAGAAAATAAGGATTGGGCGGACGAGAATGAGGCAAAATCTAAAATTATAATGGTAACTAGCGTTTGATCGCGCAAGGCGCGAGAGTTTTGGCCCAATGTCAATATAATACTTTTTGTAAATAATTATTATACGTGAGATTGCTATGATTTTTTTTTAAATCATGTAAGAAATTGTCCTACCTTTTTTTTGTAAACAATTGAATTAATTATATATTTAGTCCACCATCTACTGTATGCATAATGTGCCCATATTTTTAATATTATGTGATTGTACGAGTTGATTATGTTTTTCATTTAAGTATATAAAATAGTTGTAACGGCAGTAGATTCTTATTATAAATTACAACAATAATGTTATCAAACATAATAGTTTATGTACAGATTGAGTTTGTAGATGTGTATGTGTTATATATGTATAATTCTATAATTTAAAATATTCTCTCCGTTCCCTAAAAAAATCAACTTTCTTTTTTTATTGTCCCACTAACATTGTCAATTTCTCTTTTAATAAAGAATTTGTGATATCAGTTACTTCTATCTTCTCTGCACAAACATCAATCACATAATTTTATTTTATTTATCTCCGTGTCGGTCAAACTTGACTAAGTTTTAAGAAACATAGATAATTTTTTTTTCCAGAAAACAGAGAGAATTTTTAATTAAGTAAATTATCATCAAAATTGAACCAGATGGTTTTGGATAATTCACTAACGGTTTATAAACGTTAGGAGAGTTAGTAAGGGTAAATAAATCTTTTAATATGTCATGCACAAAGTGTATTGACATAAGTTAAGGGTACTAACTATCATTGACAATCCAACACTTTATTTAGAACTTCATAAATTTGAACCAACGGATGGGATGAACATTTATAAATTATATGATACAAACGGTTGTACCGTGCACACCAAGTATTTTAACTTATACCTAATGAGTATGTAGTTAAAATGATATGTGTATTGATATTAAATTATAAAATTAAGAGAAAATTAATACATAATTTTTGCAATAATACAATGATAATATACTTAAATTAATTAATTAATTTGAAGCATATATTATGTGTGATTCATGATACTTAATTGCACAATTCTAATACTCAATTGTGTTATCAATATAATGCACAAGGTATTTAATACTGATCCTCGTTGTTTAAAATGTAATGAGAGCATCTCCATTCATGCTCCTCAAATTAACTGTTTTTTATGATTTATTATCGCCACATAATTCACACAGAAATAATCTCAAAACCTATCAATTTAATTTCATCTATGATCTCAATTTTCCTATATTTTTTTGGGACATACAATGAAATTCAAAAAAATCTCTCACTTAATTTATTAAATGTACCAACAAGCCACGTACACTCACAAGCAAGGAAAATAATCTTAAAGTTTAATTCCAAGAGTCACCATGTTGTAAACTTTTAGAGAATATCTAAAAGTTTGAAAATAATCTTAAAATAATCCAGATTTGATATTTGATACTCTCTTCATGTTTTAAAGTTTCATACACTTTCCATTTTGGGATGTATTTAAAAGTTTCATACACTTTCCCTTTTGGTAAGTTTTTTCTTTAAAAATACTCAACTACTCTTACTTTTTTTACTTTTTATTCTCTTTTTCTTACTTTTTCACCTCCTCTCATACTTTTTCTATATATTACCCCTACTATTTTCCCTTAATCCTTGTGTCATTTAAATATGGAGGGAGTACTAGATTCAAAATAATCTTATAAAATAATCACAACTTCTCATTCATGATCATTAAAAAAACTTCCACATCATCAAAATGATCGCCAAAAAAATCCAGGATGTCCTAAGAGCATCTACATTCATGATCTTAAAAATAAGTGGTTTTTCTATTACACACCATTGACACATCACATTTATTCAATAAATTTTAAATAATCTCATATCTCAAAATTCTTCATCAACCATGATACTCAAATAATTAGGGCATGTTTACTAACAGAGATATTTTCCAGTTTTTCAGAAAACTGGAAAACTGGAAAACAGGAAACAGGAAACGTGTTTACTAAAGAAAATTGCTGGAAAACTGGAGAAAGGAAAACATAAAAACGCGTTTACTAAATCGTTTTCCAAAACGAAAAAAATGAAACATGTCTCTCTTTTCCTTAATGATTTAGAGAAGTGACTTTCACTAGTTTTCCAAATTTGGAAAACGCAAATGCTACCCGTGTACCCCTTTTTCCATACAATGACCCTACCCCACCCCTACCACATTCCCCTACCTCGGTCTCACCTCGATCCATCCTTACCCTACCGCCACCACCTACCACCTCGACCCCACACCCGACCCAGCCTACCCTAACCCCCACCCCTTGTATCTTACCCCTACCTTACCCCTTACCACATGCCCCCTACCCCGGCCCCACCCTACCG
>CAMAPF010000898.1:0-19191 GCA_945859915.1 Cuscuta epithymum
TATTTATTTATTTATTTATTTATTTATTTATTTATTTATTTATTTATTTATTTATTTATTTATTTATTTATTTATTTATTTATTTATTTATTTATTTATTTATTTATTTATTTATTTATTTATTTGTTTGTTTGTTTGTTTGTTTGTTTGTTTGTTTGTTTGTTTGTTTGTTTGTTTGTTTGTTTGTTTGTTTGTTTGTTTGTTTGTTTGTTTGTTTGTTTGTTTGTTTGTTTGTTTGTTTATTTATTTATTTATTTATTTATTTATTTATTTATTTATTTATTTATTTATTTATTTATTTATTTATTTATTTATTTATTTATTTATTTATTTATTTATTCATTTATTTATTTATTCATTTATTCATTCATTCATTCATTTATTCATTCATTTATTTATTTATTTATTTATTTATTTATTTATTTATTTATTTATTTATTTATTTACTTATTTATTTATTTATTTATTTATTTATTTATTTATTTATTTATTTATTTATTTATTTATTTATTTATTTATTTATTTATTTATTTATTTATTTATTTATTTATTTATTTATTTATTTATTTATTTATTTATTTATTTATTTATTTATTTATTTATTTATTTATTTATTTATTTATTTATTTATTTATTTATTTATTTATTTATTTATTTATTTATTTATTTATTTATTTATTTATTTATTTATTTATTTATTTATTTATTTATTTATTTATTTATTTATTTATTTATTTATTTATTTATTTATTTATTTATTTATTTATTTATTTATTTATTTATTTATTTATTTATTTATTTATTTATTTATTTATTTATTTATTTATTTATTTATTTATTTATTTATTTATTTATTTATTTATTTATTTATTTATTTATTTATTTATTTATTTATTTATTTATTTATTTATTTATTTATTTATTTATTTATTTATTTATTTATTTATTATTTCCTTATTTTTTTATAGTTAATTAAATAATCATTTATTTATATATCTACGTATTCATTTATGCAGTTATCTATTCATTTATTTATATATTGACTTTATTTCAATTTTTCGTTATTTGTTTTAGCTCGATTCAGAACATTTTATTTGAACTCGAACATATGAAATACGTACATTTTTTAATTACATATATCTATTGACGTTTTTATGATATTTTTTAATTGAATATCTCAAATTAAAATTTTAACATAATCTTTAATATTTGAGAAATTAAAGAATTAATATATACTCCGTATTCTAAAGAAACTAGTACTACAAGAGTTAAAACGTGCATGACAACTTAAAATCTATACTATACCATATATTAAATATATGTAGATGAGACCATGTACCAATTGTCTAAGATGGTCCAGTGGTTCATTGTTTGTTAAGGAGTTAGAGATTTTGGTTTCAACTCCCACTAGCAACATAATTTTTTCCTAAGCAAAATAAATCTAGATTTGATGACATGGAATTATTAGCAACTATGAACCTGCGTGGGAAGCGTATACCATACAGCCGGCTGTACGGCTGGCACCGTACAGCCGGTGGCAGTTTTGTAATTTTGATGAAGTTCATCGGTTCTATTAAATGAGCATTGATGTGATTTGGATGAGCATTGAGTCTGTTTTTCTGAGTATTAGGAGCCTAACAATGAGTATCTGCATCATATCTTCTAATTCAGTTTCTTTTTATTATATTTCGTTAATAAAAAATTCTTAAATTATGTTTATAATCAATTTCAATTAATTTCAATATGTGAATCTAATATAGTATTTTTACGTTTGAAATGTGAAACATTTTAAAATGAGCATAAAGTAGTACATAGTGAGCATACATAACTTACAAAATGAGTATCAAAAAATTCAAAAGTTCATATGCGTATGCTCATTCATTTTGGGCGTTACATTCATAAAAACTCATTTTCAATGTGCTCAATATTAATTGGTGTGAGTTCATTTCTTTTAGGCGTATACTCATTTGAGTTTAATATAAAACTCATTTGAGATTAAATGAGCATACATAACCCACAAAATGAGTATAAAAAATTCAAAAGTTTATTTATGTGTGCTCATTGATTTTAAGCTTTATACTCATTTGTGTGTGCTCATTGATTTTAAGCCTTATACAGTTATACTCATTTGAGTTTAACATAAAACCAGTTGTAATGTGTTTGACCCTTTTTCATTGAAAATCAGTATTACACACATAGGTTAATTTCCCACTTCAGCAACACTGTCTTCTTACAACACCTGAGTCAACACCCCCAATTACTCAATTCGCAGATGCTTCATACCAGGCACAACCCAATATAAAGTCGTTGTTCACAACTCCAAGCACTACAGACCGAAATTCAAACAAACTGAAATCAAGAAAAGGTTTTTGGGCAGGGCTTTGCTATCTGGATCGAACGATGAAGCGGAGCCGGATCTTCTTCTTCTGGTGCGAGGCTTCAGGTGTGAAGCCGGATCTTCTTCTGATGCGAGGCAAAGAAGCGTAAAAGCCAAAAAAGGGCCGGCTGTACCGTGGGCACAGTACAGCCGGCTGTACCATGTATTTTACCAACCTGCGTGCCTTTGTCGTTGCTCTGATCTGTTTGATGTCGCATACCGTTGGGTCAAATGTTCATAGTGCACGTTATTCTTCCTTTCCATTCATATTATAGGAATACTAAATAAGTACTTTCACTAATACGTATAAATAAATAAAAATTAAACAATCTACCTGGTTTGAGCATTCAACTTATTTTGTTTAATGGACAAGTCCAGATCACAATAATCAATCATGATTCATAACTCAATAATTCACATCAAGAGGTTTCAAGACAACCGCTCACACGATCAACATCATTCCGGTAACATGCAACCCTTCCCTAACCTCCTCCGATACCCACCCAATCTGCTTATCTGCGTATCCATGGTCAGAAGTACATAATTATGGCAAAAAAAAATTGTATCAAGTACACTTGCCAAACTAATTTAATGAATAGCAACCTAAATAATGCAGTTGTGCAAGCATTCCTTATACACGGTGGAGAAGCTAAAAATAAAGTACATACGACTATAAAGTAGTTAGCAATGCATGAAAAGATTATACCTAGGTATAACTATTGAAGATTATCAGTCTCCTAGTTAGGCCTTATGTAATTTAATGAAGTTACCTTGTTTTTCTTTTTTAGATAGTATGTAAATAGTCTAATGTACACTGAGATATTGAATTATATGTATGCTATTAATTTGTTTTGTATCAATTCACATATGTAAAGAGTCTTTGTTATTGGAAGCTTCGTATTGCAATTTACTAATAAATGTAAACATGGTTGGAGTGCTATGATTGACACTGTCAGAAAGCTCAGTAGCTATGGATAAACGTTATGATTAATATTTTATTTGATAGCGGTTTGGAAAGTGTTATGTAATTTATGTGTTTACTATGATACGTATATTCTAGATAGCGTTTCAAAAATGCTATTATTGGTTTATGTTTCATAGCGTTTCAAAAATGCTATATAAAGCTGTACAACTACCATAGCATGTCCTGACATAGCGTTTTATAAAACGCTATTAATTGATACGATAGCGTTTTTCAGCTGCTATAGATGACTTTAGTTGGTGTAGGCCATGGCCTGCACACTCATACTTGAGAGTTGAGATAGTTATATCTCTTTTTTTGGATGAACTGTAAAGAGATAGTTATATCTCCATTTGGTAGGTTGAGTCAATGAACCAAAAATCTAGCCCGACCCAAAACCCAACCCCGGTTTGCACCGAAAAGAGACCCGGCTCATTAGGAGTGAGTCTCGCTCGCATTGAGGATTCACGCCGTGATAAGTTGCTGTTTGGGTCAACTTAAGATTCAAATCCCCTCTCGGATTTCTCCCATGGAGTCGCTGGTGGGGTCTCTCCAGAACCTGCCACCATCGTTGAGCTCTGTTGTTCAGCTGAAGAATGTCCTTCTTCTCCCCGAGAGGCTATCTACACGCGCGTCTATATGTGTGTGAATACGGATGGACCCAATTCAAAAACAATTCACATCTTTGGCAATTACGTTGTTGAAGAAAGTTGCCAGAATCGTAGCATCAATCATGGAGATAAGCAGAGTATCTACATCAACAGGTAATTTTATTGTTTGTTTAAATACGATTCAAGAAAAAATGTACTGAAGTTGAAATATCGAATTGGGGTTAGAGGAGAGCAAGGTGCCCGACGAATCAAAGAATCAACATCAAGAGTTTTAGAAACCACTTTTTCATCCATTTAGAAACTTCATCTTTTCTATCCGTCCATTCATGTTGCCCTTTCATGTTGCCGAGTGGTATGCATTCCAGGGTGTATATATAGAGAGGGGGGCATTGGATGCGGAAGCTTGAAAATTCTAGAGCCTCCTCGCTCAATCATTAAGTAAATTTTTTTAGCTTTTTAGTTGTGGATACTAAACGGCCTCTCCACTCAAAAATAATTCTCCTACAAAATCATACCAACCCTTTGTATTGCGGAAGTCGAAGAGACAGTTTTTGCAGCCTCACCATTACTTTTACGGAGTACTTTCCAACAGATTGCTTCATTAATTGTTCATTCACACTTCTCTCTGACTATGTTGTAAAAACCGGACCGGAGAGTGACCCGGCCACATGACTGGGTCACGGGTCAACCCGGACCCGGTGGGTCAACCCGGTCAACGCCGGAAAACCGGTCAATGATTATACGTCTATATAATAATATTAAACATATAATTATATATAAAATTATAATAAAAATTAGTTATTATTCATAATAATCAACTAACAATACTACTTATTAAGCATTTAATACACTCTTATGATATTTGAATGTATATTTTGATCTTATAAAAATATATAATGATATTTTTATTTTTATTGTACATCTATATTATAATTTGGCATGATGTTCATTCTTAAATAAATATATAAATATATTACGTAGTTTTTCTTTTTAGTATTGAAATTGCAATTTTATTGGTATAAAAAATGCATTAAAAATAAAAAAGAAATTACTTTTTTGGTAAAAACACCCAAAAACTGGGTTTTACCGGGTTTTTCGGGTTTCTTGGATCCGGGTCTTGACCGGGTTTTCCCGGGTCAGCCGAGTTTTTCCGGTTTTTGACCATTTTCGGGTTTTGAAAAAACCGAACCGGTTTTTTGTCCGGGTCACCGGGTTTCGGGTCAACCCGGCCGGGTCGGGTCGGTTTTTTAAACATAGCTCTCTGATCCATTTAATGTCACTCATTGAATTTTACTTGCACGTTATTTGAATTTTGAATACACTTTCTCACCCAAATTCCCTCCCAAACTCTCCCCTACACTTTTCTGTTTTAATATATATATAGATGTTACTGAATGATTAAATGCTCTATAATTTATTATTAATGCTCTATAATTCCTAAAAAAGGTTATAGCTCCGCGCGTCAATCAATGTGGTAATGGGCACCGCCGTCGCGGTCGTCCCCGCAAAAGTGTTTGTATTGGAAGTAGGCATCTTCAATGCTAGGAACAGAATACCATATTATGAATACAACTATGCCCACTTCGAGCGCAGTCAAGAGTGTCAAGGGGCCAGTTCGAAAATTACAATACACTTGGAACAGCAAGCCGATGACCAGCATAAACAAATGTGCCAAGAAGACACCACGAACTAAAAGGTACATCTTTCGTTTTGCAATTGGCGTATGTGAATCATGTGGAGGAGGATCACAAAACAGAACCACTTCGTACCAGCGGGCGCCCGGTTGAACCAGCGAGGGGTTCATTCTTGTCTTAACGCCAACAAAAAAGATACAAATGTTTATTAAACACAGCATAACATTAAGCATAAAAAGAGGGTATAGTGTTAGATATTCCCTCAATTTGAAATCTTCGGTGACAAGAATATTAAGCATCCACATGGTGACAAACATTTCCGCCCATAGTGGTATACTCAATACAATACAGAAACAGAAAAATTGAGTCGGCTCCATTTTAATTCCGAATGTGTGTGCAGTGTGTACGATTATTGATGTATCTTTTCTGCTTAGTCACGATTGCTGTATCCTATCCTATATATATGTGCATATCTGTTTTAGATATGATAAGTTGAAACATATATATATTTATTAAATACTACGTACTAATTAAATACAATGATACCAATTTCATTATTAATTACACAGCATTGTGCGGCATATATATTGTAATAATTATACTTCGTATTGTTTTTTATTATCAATTGACCCACATTAACTGTAATCTCATATATATCTGCGCACGCGCAAGCCTTAATTAAAGTAAAAACAATAGTAATTTACAACTGTAAATAATGAGTCGGTTAAAAAAACAGTAAATATGGGGTATAACTTTAATATAAATAATTACATTTTATGATTAAAATAAAGATTATTTACAAAAAAAATTGATTAGTGACTAGAGTAGTAATATACTCACGGACGTATCTAAAGGGGATGGTAGTTTCCTAGCTGAAACGTAAGAACTCATCTTGGTCATTGCCCATTGATGTAAAAATATGGTTGGAAGAGATCAAAATTTGAGTCAAAAAGCGGTTTATGTTTGATTTTTGTAATTATGAAGAACTTTAAATGAAAATATTGTAAGAAATGTGAACTAGAATACCGAAAGAGTACATATGGACCTGAGAGCACAAAAGTGCATCAGAACACTAAATATAATATGCATAAGCTAAAAGAAACTTATAATTTTTTTTATCACTCTTGAGTCTTGAGTAGGGCTGGGACTTTGGAACCAAGAACCGGAGAACCGAACCGGACTGAACCGTTATGACCCGGTTCGGTTCGGTTCCAACATTTATTAGTTATTTGTTAACGGTTCGGTTCCTATTTTTTATTAACGGTTTGGTTTTCGATTCCTGAAAAAAATATGCACCAGGAACCGTTAAGGACCTGTTATATATAATGATTAAAATTATACGAAGTATATATTTATTATGAGTATATATATATATATATATATATATATATATATATTTTAATGTATATTTACTTATTTATTTTTATGTTACATTCAATATTTTAGTTTAGTTATTTAACTATTTAAAAATATTATTCACTTCAATTGGTTCTCTTAGGCTTCTTAGGCCTCTCATTAATTAGGTCCAAACTCTAGCGGGTCGGAACTCGGAAGGTCCAAAGTATTTAAAATTATTATTCTTTTTAACTAGTTCAGCATATTTGTATTATAATTTCAAACGTTGAATGTCTTTTTGGCAAAAAATTAGTCGTGATTTGTAAAAAAAAATTCAAAGGCTAGGAACCGTTAAATGACAAGAACCGAACCGTTAAGAACGATTCAGTTTCTTATCGGTTTTATAAAATAATTTATGAGAACCGAAGCGTTAGTAAAATTTCATATATTCAAATGGTTCCACATATTTTGCCTAAGAACCGAACCGGTCCCAGGCCTACTCTTGAGTGCACTTTTATCTATAAACTTTACACTTCTTAATTAGTATAAACACTTGCACATTATTTAGTCATCATTCATTCCCAGTGATCAAAACTAATCTAATCCATCTATTTCTAAGTGATTGAAGGTCAAGATGTACTTTTGAAACACAACCATGCACTTTTACTTTAGGCTTTAGCGGATCCAATAAAAGTTGCACATATTTACCTATTTCCACCACATTTTTGGTTTAAAATTTGATATGATCCTTCCATTTTATCAATTTAAAAGCCTAGATTAGTTCTTATTTTTTACCTAGGGAATACTTTTTATTTGAACCACTATATATATACATACATACATACATACATATATGTATATGTATATAAATATGCAACACTCTTAAAATACTAACCTACAAACTCAATCATATACAACACTTTGAACTTCAATATGCAATACAAATAATATGCAACACTTTGAACTTCAATATGCAGTACACATAATGTAAAGATACACAAACGAGATCTTTTTGGGGTATGCTCTGGGGTATAAAGGATACTGTTGTTTATCTCCATCAACGGGGCGGGTGTATGTTAGTCGATCGAGATGTACTTTTTCAAAGCCCGAGTTGTACCTGGTCCTGTTTGGCACAAACGTCTATAGCATTATGGTGATCGTGTTGTTTGTACACTTAAGAGAAATAAATTTATTACTAGTTCTACTAGTTTTAATCATGACTGTGTTTCTTATAAGTTGGGTAAATCCCACAAACTTCCTTTTAGTGATGTTACTTATGATACTTCTGCTCCTTTAGGGCTTATTCATTCTGACGTTTGGCAATCGCCTATTATTTCAAATCTTGGTTTTAAATATT
Source organism: Cuscuta epithymum (assembly GCA_945859915.1). Taxonomy (NCBI): domain Eukaryota; kingdom Viridiplantae; phylum Streptophyta; class Magnoliopsida; order Solanales; family Convolvulaceae; genus Cuscuta; species Cuscuta epithymum. The sequence goes on from CAMAPF010000898.1 coordinate 8,276, forward strand.
ATGTGTCGTTCATTGATGATTTTTCTAGTTACACCTGGGTTTACCCAATGCGAAGAAAATCTGAAGTGTTCACTCATTTTATTAACTTTCAGAAACTTGTTGAAAATCTTTTGAATGTGAAAATAAAAAAATTTCAAAGTGATGGTGAGTGAATTTGATAACTCTGTCTTTCATCAACATTTTCTCAAGTCAGACATTTTATTTAGAAAATCATGCCTTAATACTCCTGCTCAAAATGATGTAGTTGAACGAAAACATAAACATTTACTTGAGTTAACTATGAAATTGTTGATTGATTCTTCCATTCCTAGTAACATTTGGGTAGATGCTCTTTATACCGCCACATTTATGATTAATTAACCGTTTGCCTACACCTATTTTGAATGGAGTTACACCATATCAAAAACTTTTTAATAAAGTGCCTGATTATAAATTTTTGCGTGCGTATGGTTGCTCATGTTTTCCTAATTTTATTGCTGCCGCCAACAATAACTCTCACCACGCTCCACGCATTGTGTCTTTCTTGGGTATGCTCCGGGGTATAAAGGATACCGTTGTTTATCTCAATCAACGGGGCAGGTGTATGTTAGTCGATCGAGATGTACTTTTTCATGAAAATGTTTTTCCACACTCATCTTAGTGTCAAATTCCCCTTCCAGCCGTCCGGTCTCTCACCCTCGTGGCTATCCTCCTCGGTTCAACCACGAGGAGTTCCTGCCCTAACTGGTCCCCTATCCAGTCCCTTACCACCGGCCGAGACACCCCAGTCCCACTGCACACCGTTGCTGACATCCTCCACCGACCTGTTTGCTGCCACCTCACCAAAAGCCCCAAACAACCCTCTGTCCTTACACGAACTGCAGCCCAACACTCTAATCGACCCCCCTTCGACCCCTCCTACTTCACCTCAGTCCACTGGCAGGAACCAGATACTCACGCCACCCTCGACCGCCCCTTCCCCAAGCCCTGCTGCTGTCATTAATGTACATCCCATGCGCACTCGTGCAAAGGATGACATTATTTAACCTAAGACCATTTTTACCCAAGTTTTTTCACTCCCCCGGATGATCTTACTTGTTTTACGTAGGCTAACAAGATGTTCATTTGGCGGGCTATCATGGCTGATGAATTTAATGCATTGATTAATAATAAGACTTGGGATTGGTACCCTGGGATCCTACTAAAATGTGGTTGGTTGTAAGTGGATTTATAAGGCTAAATATTGTTCTGATGGGTCTGTTAAGCGTCATAAAGCTCATCTTGTTGCTCAGGGTTTTTAAACAACAGGTTGGTATTGATTTCACTGAAACTTTTAGTCCTGTTGTTAAACCTACTACTGTCTGTCTTGTTTTATCTGTGGTTGTTTCTTTAGGCTGGTCTGTTCGACAATTAGATGTGAAAAATGCTTTTTTGCATGGTCATTTAATTGAGAAAGTTTATATGCGCCAGCGTCAGGGGTTTATGTGTATTGCCTTCGTAAGGCACTTTATGGCCTGGTTTAAGACAAGCTTATAGAGCTTGGTTTCATCGTTTCAGTGGGTTTTTATTGAGTCGTGGTTTCTCATAGAGCCGGTCTGACTCTTCCATGTTCATTTATCGCTCTCAGTCCCAAGTCGTTTACATTCTTTTATATGTGAATGATATTCTCATTACTGGCCTATCACCTTCTTTTGTCTCATCTGTTATACACACATTATCTCTCTAGTTTGCCATGAAGGATTTAGGGGATGTTCACTATTTTTTGGGCATACGGGCTCAACGCTCATCTAAGGCTCTTTTTTTGTCACAGGCTAAATATATATCTGATCTGTTACGACGTTTTCATCTTCATATTGTCAAGCCTGTACGTACCCCCATTCCTTCACGTACCACACTCTCTTACAGATGGGGAACTTTTATCTGACACTACTGAGTATCGCAGTATGGTAGGTGCTCTTTAGTACTTAACTATTATTAGACCTGATATTACTTATGTTGTACATCTTATGTCTCATTTTATGCATGTTCCACGTACTACTCACCTTTTGACTGTTAAGAGGATTTACAGGTATTTGCAGGGTACGAGCACGCATGGATTGTGGTTGCGGGTTGATAAAAATATTTCGGTTATTACAGCTTACTCAAAAGCAAATTGGGCAGGATGCCCCGACAACTCGCGGTCTATTACAGGATATGCGGTTTTTCTGGGCTACAACTTCATTTCATGGCGCTCCAAGAAACAACCCACGGTCTCCAAATATTCTATTGAGGCCGAGTAGAGGGCTATTGCTTATACTGTTCAGGATACACTATTCATTCGCTCTCTACTAGCCGATGATATGGGAAATTTTATCTCGACCCCGATACAACTTCTTTGTGATAATGTCTTAGTTTCATATTTGGCAGTTAATCCTATTCAGCATGATTGTAGTAAGCACATCAAGATTGACTACCACTTTGTTCGTGAGCGAGTAGCACATAGAGATCTTGTTATGAAGCATTTACCTACACAGTTGCAGTTAGCTGATATTTTGACCAAATATTTATCCAGTCAGCGTTTTGAATTTTTACATTCCAATTTGCACGTGTTTTCCCCTGCACAAATTAAGGGGGTGTAATAATGTACGGAGTAATATTTAAGGTTTACTTTGTAATATTTTCCATAACTCTCACTACAAGAAAATTGACTTTTAGCGACAAAAAAATTGCGACCGACGTCGAAAATGGTCGCAATATGTATACTTATAGTGACCACTTTTTTATTTTATCGCAAATTACAAAACCCTGTTTTATATTTGAGACGGCATTAATATCCCTTCGGTATTACCTTTTATTTCCGGTCCCTAAAACTGGCGCTCCGCTAAAAATATCCCGCGCGGTAATACCGAAATTCATTTGGCGGTGCTCTAAAAATAATTCGCGCTCAAGCCTCAGACCCGCTCTAAAAACCTCGCTCTTTCACTCTTTTTTCTCGAAGTACATAAAACCCTAGCCTCCTCCAATACACAGGGAAAGACACCGAAGCCCGCAGCCGTCTGCTATCGGAATTGAAGGAAAAAAGATGCTCCACGGTAGACACAGAACATGCATCTTCACGCCGCCTCTACAATAGCCGCCGCCGGGAGCTTGTCTAAGGTTTCCCTAAATCATAAATGTCTGCTTTTGTATACATTTAAGGCTTAAAAACCTAATAATTATTCATCAACAACATAATCACACTCTAGCAGATTCTCATCTTCGTCTAATCTGCAATTTTTTTTGGATCTGGTCTATTTGGCTCTGAATCGGGTGGAGCCTAACAGTAAGTCCATCGAAGGTGTGAAGGTGTCAAAATGGTCTTCGGTACAAAATCTGCCACGAAGATTTAGCTTCTAAAGACCACCGCTAAACCCACTCCTGTGATTTCGCCTTCACCCCAGAAGAAGATCGGAGGTTTTTGGTGGTCATTTGAGATGACATTTAGTAGGTCTCTATCAGGAAAATAGAACGGGAAATCCCACCTCTCTAAGTGAGATTTGATGAGACCACTCGTGAATATCTGGTGGGCTTAGTTGTCAAGGTAAATTGCCTTCAATTTTCTTTTTATTGCTTCTCATTCCCATACAGATTATGATAATAACACTGATTATTGTGTGATAAAATCTGATAATGATGATGATAGGAGGAAGTTGCAACTTAAAGGGATACTCAAAATAGGTAATGATATTTGATACATAGCTTGCTGCTTGATGTTTGAATTCGAAGATATGAAAATTGTATTGGAAGATTTGCTGCTAGATTTCAGCAGATGTGGTTGTTGTTATTAGAGAATTTCATTTTAGATGTCATGAGACTTCGAGTCTCCACTTTAGGAATTGAAAACTAGAAAACAGAAGGGATTTAGAAGTAAAATTTATTTAGGTCAAAGTAAACTTACATTTGGTTGGAGGAAAAACTAATTAAAGTACTTTCAGGAGATGACCAGAAGACTATAATCCTAATACTCTGTATGTAAAATCATATCTGGAAACAAATAATGTTCTTCACAAATTCTAGATAATATAGTCTTTTGGGTTTGGGGAGAAGTAATAATGTAGCATACATTATACATAGTCTATTAGCATATTTTCTGGGTTTAAGAACAAGGAATAATGTAGCATACATAGTCTATTAGCATATCTTTTGGGTTTGGGAGAAGTAATAGTGTTTTATAATTTGATATCAGACCTAAAAGAAGTGGTCTGGATTGAAAGAATTTTTTATTTGCGATGGTTACTCGGTTACTCTTGTCTGGAGATGAAATTTGCATTTTCTATAATATAGTTCTAACTTTTGCATGCTCTTATTGCTTACCACAGAAACTTCATGTAGGATGGGTTACAGCTTGGGATTTGGAGGTAAGTTTATTTATGGAAAATATCCTTTCATAGCAATTACGTATACATTCATTATATTGCTGATTTGCTGGCCTTTAATTGTGTTAAGATATCTATTTTCTTCCTCTGAAATCTCAGTCTAAGATTCCTGTCGTTTGAGACAACTAATGACGAGCAGCAGTCGGCAAGCAAGTTTTACAAACTGTACATTGTAAGTTTATTACATGTAGGATTTTTAAAATGAAATTCATGATGTTTTTTGGATCTGTTACCAAAATTCTATTTGCTAAATGCTTTTCCGAGTATGCTTTAAATTCTATGGATCATGGCCGGTGCTACAGAGTATATGCATAGCTGATGCTGGATTATAGCTATATATTTGCTGACACACACACACACATATTTTATATTTACATACATGTTTGATTTTCTGTATGCAGTGTTGTTTTTTGAGAGATAGTGTATTATTGTTGTAAACTCGAATATGGTGTTTTATAATATTTGAACTTGTGAGTTTGTGAAGCTATGCATATGAAATGAATGAAAATGTGATTTTCTTATTGTAGAATTTGCTATAATCGATGGGTATATTTCTAATACCAATATTGGTCTTCTGAAAGGTCCGATGAAGAATGTCCAGGTAAAACATTTTAGTATTTGTTCAAATGATATGATGGCAAATCAATGTACTAGTTTTGAATTTTACTATTATGACACACCTCTAGAACAAGTTAGGTGGTATGGTGCACCTTAATTCATTACTTCTACTTCGTATGTGTTATAAAGTGATTGTGTTTAATATTTTCTTTGTGTAGGAAAGTACAGATGATCAACCAAAATGTGCGTTATTTCTAGGAAACTGGCTTGGAGAAAGTTGTTTTTCTTAGGAAACTGGCATCGAGAAAGTCGGTACATATGAGTCGCCTAAATATGTTAAAAGATAATCTCCAGCTTGTAATATGTTCGAGCACTGAACCATGCTCATGTTATAGGAGCAGTTTGTATGAAAATTTGATGATTAAATAATTTGAATGATGAGTTTTGTTGAAGTTATATGAGTTGCTGTGATGTTTTCGTTCGCCTTTTATGTATGGGAAGTATATTATATTTATCATATATGATGAAGTATAAACAAATCAATATTTAGTTAAGTAATGCTAACAAAGTTAAAATTATTAGTATATACGGAGTATTATTTTAATGAAAGGGTAAATTGTTGCAAATACGTAAATTTGTATTAGCGAAGGGATACTGGTGACAATTGCTCTTAAAAAGTGGTCTTTAATAATATCATTTGCGGCCACATTATGCTTGGTCCCTAAATGATTTAGCGACCGACCTCTTTTCTTGGTCGCGAATTGTCTTTTGCGGCCAAGCCTATAGGGACCAACGCGCGACCACTTTTTTCGGTCGCAAATAGTCATTAGTGACTGCTTTTTATGTTTTTGCGACCAATTTTCCCTTCCCTAAAAGGCTTTTTTCTTGTAGTGTCTGTTACATTATAAATATGAGCCTAAGGCACCCAATAGGGTAAGCCATTATTTCCCAATTCTATTCTCTCATACTGGTCACCGATTCACTCTCTCTTACGGTAGGTCTCGGATTTGAAACTCGATGGAGTGAGTTTCAGCCCTAATTGCTCCAGGCCCCTCCCCTAGACGTCCCATGGAGTAAATAATATATATGCTCCATATATAATTTAAAATTATACTTCCTCTGTTCTTTAATTCTTGCAACATTGAGATTTTTGCACTATTCACGGAGCTTACTTTGACCATGATTTTCTACTAATATACATTTTCAAAATATTACGTAAAAAATATTGTTGAATTCCTATTGACGTGAGTTTCAAAAATATCAACTTTTTATAATGTTTACTAATACATAATTAAATATAATTATGGTCAAAGTTGTGCGTTGGCAAACGTGAAAGTCCAACTGTTGCAAGAATTAGAGAACGGAGAACAGTGTGTGTGTGTATATGTTTGTATGCTTAATAACAATGTTCTATACATTTTTTTTTTAAAAACAAAAGAAGCGAAAGTGATTGTGGTCCGGAGTTTTTTCCCAAATGAAGGTAGTCTTCAATCTTATTTCCCTATTAAGAGTACTTTTGAACTTATTTCAATTCCCAAAATAAGATATTTTCTTCCTTGTCATCCAATTTGGCCACATCATCACTTGCTCTACATCATTCACCAATCCTCACCTATTTCACTGGCTATTGCTTTTAAAATAACCGATGCCCCTAGGAGTTGGTTTCACGACCAAATTGATACACTTCCAACATCCAAACCACTGGACCCATACCACATTTCTCATATTTAGAAAACACATCCCTAAAAAGAGTCATATGATATGTACAACCAGAATTAATTAACCATTCATGCTCAGTCAAGGTGTTACTCACAGAATTAACATGATCACAGACCATAAGAACCTCACCTAGGTCATCTCTCTCTATGACTACACTACCCTGCTCAGCTTTCTTAAGATGGGGACAGTCCTTGATAAAATGCCCAGAATTGCCACAGTTGTAGCACACACGTTTTCTAGACTTATTTCTCTTCTTAATATTTTGGTTACTGTTCTTAGCTTGAGCATCTTGCTTAGGGTGTTTGGATCTACTCTTAGACCTACCCCTTACAAACATAGCCTCCCAGAATCATTGGACTGCTTATTATTACTCCTAGTGTGCTTAAGGTCTAGCTCCCTTACTCTTAAGGCCATTCACAACAATATCAAGAGTGACATCATCCCTACCATATTTAATAGCAGACTTAACATCATTATAAGAGTCAGGAATAACATTAATCAACACAACAACAGTATAGTCATCAATGTGCTTATCACTAGATTGTTTGATGTTCTGGATGAGTTTGTTAAAAATATCCAAGTTTTCATCAATGTCTTTGGTTAGGTCAAGCCTAAACCGAAAGAACTTTTCAAGCAAAAATAGTTTACCAGGCAGAGAAGTATCAGTGTAAAGATCATCTGACTTATCCCACAACTTTGTAGCAGATTCTATTATACCAACCTTTCTAAGCACAGTGTCAGACAAATTAAGGTAAATAGTACATAGCGCATGCAATTTCATTCATTTAAGCTCTCTTAGCACCATCATCAGATTTCAAGTAAAGTTCACTCACAGCTCTGAAAACCTTTTGTTGGATTAAAACACATTTGATCTTTTGTTTCCAAATGTCAAAATCAGTTTTTCCATTAAAAGGAAGCATGCCATACATGTTGGCAGACATTGCAACAAGTAGAAGAGTAAAAAGAACAAGATTCAGCAAATGATAAGTGACATAAGAAGCAACACACAAAGAGAGATGGACCAAGGAACTAGGGTTCACCAGTGTACCCGGCTGCGGACTGACATGCCACGCAGATCCGAAGGCCACTAGAGTGGCTGGCAGGGAATCTGTCAGACCTAACCTCAGATGCCGGGTCACACAGGACACCAATCTATAGTTCACAAGGATACAAACAGAAGCAAGAAAAAGGTATAGCAATTTCTGAATCAAACCCCCACAACCCGCATATGCACCAGTCAGAGAAAAAACCCCAAATCCATACATGCAGCAAGTAAGAACGAGCATGCAATCAAAGATTCACACACAAAGGTGAAGGGTACACACCTGGGAATAGTCCGTCACAACTGACAGCAAGACCAAGCAGGTCAGCAGCAAAAACAAAATGGGGAAGGGGAAGAAACACGAAAAATAGCCACAAATCCACACAATACCGGAGGCACCCGGCTACCTAGGGTGTTTTTCGCCAATTTACCTGAGCGAGAACCCAAGGAGGGGCTTCTCGACTTACCAACCGATGGAGATCTGCGGTGGATGGCGGCGGAGGAGCTCTCGGGCTGCCAGCGAGGACGACGGGAGTTTCGGCTCTGATACCAGTGTCAAGTTTTCACCTCTCCAGCTCAGACCACGCTCAAACAGCTCACACCAAAGCACCACCGGGAAAGGGATAGTCACACTCAGACCAGCCCAGCCATCTCAACGCACACCAGAGTCAAAGGGAGGAAGCAACCGGAGATACAACACAAAGGGGCCGGTGAAGAGACGGGGAGTCTCTCTCTATCTCACTTTGCCTCACTCTCTCTCTAACCAAAGACCTCAACCCCTAATGAGCGGGTATGAGGGTTTAAGTACCGAGGTTTAAGGGGAAGCCCTAATAGAGCGTTCCAGAACCGGGTAAGGGATGAGCTAGGGCATTTACTTAAGGAAAGTATTATGATGCTTTTTCTACTAAACGATGATGGATATTTCTATTAAGGTATCAATGACTTGTTTGGATGATGAGAATAGTTCATGTTCTGAAGATAAACTTTGTGATCTAATGAAGAAATTCTAAGCAAAAGTGATGATGGTGAAACTGAGTTTTCAAATAAATCGTATATAAAGGATAAAGTTTTTTTTTTTGGAAAATGTTGGCAAGCAACCTCCCGACGGGCCGGCGACGGCTGATATATTAGCTGCAAAATGAGTGGAATGCTCACAGGTTTGCCCTTCTTGTGTTCGGTTAGGACAAAATGTTTGTTACATGCATTTGGGCAGTTGGGCTTTGTTCTTTGAAACAGCAGGTATGGAGCCTCATGAAGTAGAAGTTCTCTTTATTAAAAGCCTCATACTTCATGAAATGGATTGGAACCATTTTTATTAGCTTAGCACTTCTTTGTGCTTCTCCTTAGTTTTAAACATTGAAAGTTTAAAGCTATAACGGGGTACTTAAATTTCTTCATTTTATTTTTTCTGATGAGTAAATGATGTGGGAGGTTAAATCCCCCCCTTTATTTGCAAAAGAACAACTAGAAGGCCAATAACTAAGAGATTGAATTTATTTAACTGAGTCGGTTTGGCTGGAGATAGCAGTGTGATAGAAGCAAACCACATGGATATAATCATATAACCATAAGGCTTGGAATAGCCCAGTACTGCTTTAGACTGTTTACTCATGTAGAGCTCGTTGTTTCTTATGTTTACTTATTAGTTTATGTTAAAAGATATGATGATTGTTATGGGTAAAAAAAGGGACCCGGTTTCCATACTCGATCGAGGTGCAGATCAATTTTCAAAGATACAGGCATACTCGATCGAGTATTGTAACATACCCGGTCGAGTATGCCTGGAAAATCAACTCCATCGGAAGCCTGTCTCTGAGGCCCGATCGAGTACATATCCATACTCGGTCGAGTATTTGTGGAAAAATAAAAACAATAAACCCTTGCCTCCTATACCCGATCGAGTACATATCAATACTCGGTCGAGTATGGGTGGAAAAACAACTTTTCTGTCCCCCTGCCTCCGGTACCCGATCGGGTATATAGGGATACTCGATCGGGTACCCCTGCGATTTATACCCTCAAAACACCCCAACCCACTTCATCTTCCCCAAACACTCCCAAATTTTCGAACACCTCTCCCCCAAACCCCATTTTTGGACCTTCTCTCTACCATATCTCACTCAATCCTTCATCAAATCAACCCATTCCACCACCAAAATACTCCCCTCACTCTCCTCTCCATATCTATACCCAAAAATCCCATTTTCCCCAAATAACCAACAAATCCAAAAAAAACCCTACCCCCATTCGAATTTTTGGATTTCAAGCTCAAAATCATCAACAATGGCACCAAGGAAGAATAGGGGAGAGAGCTCAAGCACCATAGCACCCATCCCGGGCTTTGAAGACATCATTCCCGCCGACGCCGAACACCGAACTAGACTCCTATCAACAACAAAAACGCAAGTAAAACCTTCCCGTTTTCTATGCCATGATGCTCTACGTGAAATAGGAGTCTATAAGAGTTGTAGAAAATTCTTTCATACATTAGATATGGACCGTATTTTCAATATGAAATACAGTTCTAATGAACGAATTATCTACGAATTCTTGAGTTCGGTGAAGTTTGAAAGTGATGAGGCGGAATTTTAGGGATGATAGACTCGAGTTTCGTCTGTTTAACCGAAACTATTCAATAACGAAACTCGAGTTTGCTGAACATTTTGGCATCCCGGTGCCCTACGAGAGATCCATCTCGGATAACACCATCTTTGGGCACTCCCTATGGACAAAGATGACCGGGGAAGTGAAATTTAGTTCCTCCCAAATGTATATTAGTCATGTCCAACACCCCGTCTTCCGGTTGTTCTTGAAATTCCTAGCCAATTGCTTGCTTGGCCGTCCCAACAACCATCACACTAGAATCGGGGACGTTTGTTTGATGTCCGTGGCCTTATTCCGTCGTCACGTAGACTTTAATCTGTGCAATCTCATGTGGGCACATCTGAAAAAAGAAGGCGTAGCCAAAGGAGCCATTGTTTTGGGAGGGGTAATTATGCACTTGGCCGGTAAATTCGGGTATACGGATAACTCTCCTATACCCGACTATTGTTTGATGGACATAGGTTGGTTAGGCCGATCAGGCTGCACCTCTTTTTCTCATACAGTGTACATTGGGGACCGACCGAAACACATGTACAACTGGATCATACACGTCCAACCGGTCCAATACTTCCTCATGCCAAACCCCGACACCCCCAAAATCATCTACAGGCCAGAGTTCG
>CAMAPF010000899.1:0-23124 GCA_945859915.1 Cuscuta epithymum
CTATGGCCAATAAAGCATTTGAAGAACTGAAACTTACCACGACTTCTCTACTAGTGTTAAGGGTCCCAAATTTCAGCAAGATGTTTATTGTGGAAACTGATGCTTCAGGAAAAGGATTGCGAGCTGTGTTAATGCAAGGCAGACCTATAGCTCATATGAGCAAAGAATTATCTGTTAAACATCAAAACAAATCAGTATATGAGAAAGAATTGATGGCAATTGTATTTGCCATCCAGAAATGGAGGCCATATTTGGCCATATTTGTTGGGAAGGAAATTTGAGGTACACATAGATCAAAGAAGCTTAAAATACCTAACTGACAGAAGGCTATGGGGGAGGAGCAACATAAGTGGATAGCAAAGTTGATGGGCTATGATTTCACTATCAAATACAAGCCATATATTGAGAATAGAGCAGCTGATGATCTTTTCAGAAAACTTACTATGTTTTCATTATCCATAGTAACCTGTCAAGAGTGGAAGGGATTGGAGGAAGAATTTCAAGTGTGTGGAAATTATCCAGAAGGTCCTAACCCATTCAGACGGCACATTTGATTACAAGATAAAGGGAGGTTTGCTTTACTTCAAAGGGAGGCTGGTATTACCTAAGGGATCTAGCAGAATATCTACAATCCTTAAAGAATACCATGACTCAGCAGTTGGAGGACACTCCGGGTATTTTAGAACAATGAAATGGATTTCAAACCTATTTTATTGGTTTGGAATAAGATATGATATTAAGGATTATGTTCAAGGATGTGAAATCTGTCAAAAGAACAAATATCAAGCCTTGAAACCTGCAGGTTTGTTACAACCATTTCCTATTCCTGATAATATCTGGACTGACATTAGTATGGATTTTATTGGGGGACTGTCTAAGTCTATGAGCAAGGATACTATTTTGGTGGTGATTGATAGACTGACAAAATTTGCACACTTCCTGCCTTTAGCTCATTCTTACAATGCTAAAGGAGTTGTTGAGCTATTTATACAAGAAGTAGTGAAGATACATGGATTCCCCAAGTCCATTGTTAGTGACAGGGATAGCCTATTTTTGAGTACTTTTTGGTCTGAATTGTTTAAATCAGCAGGTTCTCTATTGAAATACAGTACTACCTACCATCCCCAGAGTGATGGGCAGACTGAGGTTGTAAATAGGTGTTTAGAGACCTATTTGAGATGTATGACTGGCAAGAAACCCAAACAATGGGTTAGGTGGTTATCCTGGGCAGAGTTTTAGTACAATACCAATTATCATATCTCCGTACAAAATACACCCTATTAAGCCCTATTTGGTCAAAAGCCTCTTACAATAATCAGAGGAGATGTCAGTTTGTCTTCTGTGGCTGAAGTATCAAGGTTGACAGCTGAGAGGAATGAGGTTCTTAAGGAATTAAAAGGGCATTTAGTTAAGGCTCAAAACCACATGAAGCAGCAAGCAGATAAACACAGAAGAGAAGTAAAACTAGAGGTTGGAGACATGGTGTTTTTGCTTACAAAATGAAGAGTTTAGCCAAGAGGATTAATCAGAAATTAAACCCCAGATACTATGGCCCCTATGAGATCATTAAGAAGATAAATCCTGTGGCTTTCAAGCTTAAATTACCTGTGGATAGTCAGATTCATCATGTTTTCCATATATCCCTATCAAAAAGGTGCCGACACCTACAACTACCTACCAAGATCTTCCTAAATGTCTGACCGAGGAATGTGAATTGTTGATAATGCCTGAGGAGGTGAAAGATGTCAGATTCAATCCTAAGGGGAAAAAGAAGTCATGGTGCATTGGAAGGACCTTCCGGATTTTGAAGATTCTTGGGAAAAGGAGCAAGTAATCAAGGAACAGTTCCCAACATTCTAACTTGAGGACAAGTTTGGTTTTCAGAGGGGGAGTATTGATAGAATAAAGAAGATAAATACTTTGGAAGAGTCTATTCTAGAAGGAAGGAGTAAATAGAATAGTTAGTTGTTAGTTAAATTCTGTTATTAGCTAATAACTACCTTCAGTTAAGCTGGGAAACTATAATAATAAATAGAATAAAGCTGGGAAGGGAGGCTGTTAGACTATTGGCTTGGGACTGGGAAAAATAGAGATTAGTTGTCTCGTTTCTTGGAGCTCTTTTGTACACTTTCCACCATTAATGAAAGCTTGAGAGTGTTCCTTAAAATTCTATTTCTTCTCTTCTGTAGATCTTACATACCTGTGAGTACTCTATCACCTCATCACCACTGCACCATTGTGGCAACTGGCAACTGACTAGTTACCGACACTCATCCAATCACCACAATCATTGTCACCACCCTGTCATTGTTGTTGCCACCCCCGACCTATCACACCTTCAGCACCTTTGGTCTCTTACCACTAGCACCACCATCACCACTATCATGGCGATGATACAACTCTAGCTATATGCTGACACCAATGTCAGCCACAGCTATCATCATTGTCACCACCTGTTATTTTTATTTTAGTTGACAATTGAAAAAACCTTATCATTTGTCACCTCCACAGCTGGAGTGATATATATAGTTGGATATACTACATATTGGGATGCTTGCCCTACTCTTATCGGGCCATGTATATCCTTGCTTTGACGGATAAGATTGTGACACATGTAATGGATATCAGGCTGTACAATCAGGATGCGTCTTGCTTGATCTTGTAATCAAGAACAGTGCATTGTTTGTTTTCGTCAATGAGTACATAGTTTGGGTTGTTTGGGCATCGAAGCCCAACATGTAGCTGAGCTTGTCCTGGCACTAGGGCCGTTGGATGGTCCAGATAAATTATTAGCCCAAACGCAAACATAAGGTGCTATTGTTAACTCCTCCTTTAATGGAGTTCCAAAGCCGTGAGCCATACTAGTTTGTGAGAGAGAAATATGGAGAAGCTGCGAACAGAGATTATAAGAAGCTGTTGGATCTCATGGAGGATGAACTCAAAGGTGGATTGGCAGATATGAGTGTGGCTTGTCAGTTCACTCAGTTGGGAAATAGGGAGAGGTGGGATTGGCGTTTTAAGGGTGAAGGGTGGGTAAATTGACATGATAAAATGTATGTTATAATTTAATTAAAATAGAGCTATGAACTTAATTTCTTAAAGCTTGTGTATAAACTTTGATCCACCTTAAAGAGCTGTGTGTCTGTTTCTGTGCATTCAATTTTCTCTTATTTTATACCACATAAGGAATAACTGTAATATATTTCGTTCATTTTTCCAGAAAAAAAGTACCCAATTTTCCCACCAAATATCAAAAGATGAAATTGATTCTCTCAAAGTGAGTCATTATTCAAATATAAGTCTGAGTACTATAGAAAATCCTTGGTGGTCGCGTTATTTTTGTGGTAAAACTGGTATGACCTTTCGAGATATTTGTTTAGCATGTCAGGTTGGGTAACTTGTTTCATTTTGTTTTCAGCTTCTGGGTCGTTTTCGAGGTAGCTCTTCTTGACTGATGACTCTTGATTCTCCTAATAATTTGCTCATCCGCATCTTGCAATCTTTTCTCGTGAATGTGATTGCGCTTAAACCAGAAAGCTCCAGGTTAATTATACTGCATGGTTTGTATATGTTTCATCACCTTGTCAGCCTTGAGCTATACTAGTTTGTGAACTTTTCCTGTGCTGCACGCCTAGTTGATTGATATCTTTTTTGTTTTATTTTATTTTTATTAAAACTCCAACCGTTAAAGCTCTTGTCTATGATTGGAACCTTTCACTCATCATGAGCCGTGTGTTTATACCTTACATTTTTACACATGTAAAAATGGTGTAGTTAAACCCTGAAACAATTATACCGTTAAATCAGGTTTAGCCCTTCTTTCTCAAGAATTGATCTCTCCATGGTTTCGGTATTTGTTAATTGTTATGCCATATTGGATAAGCATACAGCTTCTGCTCACGAATGAACTTAATCGTTTGACTTTCATAATTCCATTTTCATTATAATTTGCGATGATATCATTTTTTTTAAATACTGCTAAAGCTTAAACGTGCTTTTGCCTAAATGTAGTTATGTAGTGTTTTTATGCTTTAGGTCCCTCACTGTTTCATTCTTCAAAGCAAACAAGTGGCAAAACAATGAAAAAATGGTTGGGGAAAATGATAACAATATAGTTACTTGTGAATCTTATATTGGTCACTAAGTTTTATGTAGATAAAATCAGACCATATGGTTATATGTAGGGAGAGGTAAAGGTCAGATTGGTACTCGAAGTTGCATAAAAAGGGTCAAATAAGTCCTTACTGTCCGGCCCGTCGCCATTTGAGACGGTTCTCGGTGGAATTTTTTGACGAAATATTTTGAGCATCTTATTCATTAAGTCTAGTTTACTCATACCAAATTTCAACTAAAACTTCAATCGGGAAGACATTCAAATAAATTCTTGAAGATAACTGTGTTTTTAACTGTGCAGTTATCTTCAAGAATTCATTTGAATGCCTTCTCGGTTGAATTTTTTGCTGAAATTTGCTATGAGTAAACTAGACTTAATGAATAAGATGCTCAAAAAAATTCGTCAAAAAATTTCGCCGGGAACCGCCCCAAATGGCGACGGCCAGACAGAACCTCCTATATAAGGACTTATTTGACCCTTTTTATGCAACTTCGAGTACTAATCTGACCCTTACCTCTATGTAGGGAGGTCCTGGTTGCGGACCGAAACTAGGGTTGGCCTGGTTCCGGGCCTAGGACCGGCCCGGGGGTTTAATGGGGCGGTTCCGGGGCTGGGTAAATAGGGACAGTCCCGGCCAATCCAGTTATCCAGGTTCGGTCCTTTTTTTGGTTTTTTTTTGGGGTTGGGCCTATGGTAGGTGGGCTGGGCTGGGTGTTTTGGCGGGGTTTGGGGGTTGGGGGTTGGAATAAAGAAGGATATCTAAAAAAAATTAAAAGAACCGGCCTGGCCCGGTACCGGTAGACTCCCGGGCCGGTCCCGGGCCTTACCCAAAGAATTCCAAGCCTGCCTGGGCCCAACCCGTAACCGGACCGGGCCCGGTCCATCCCTAACCGCATTGGACAAGCTTTATATGTGAGAAATTGATTTGTGGGTCTATTTTCATACGGAGTATAATTTTAAGATACAACATATGAAATTAATAGTTAAAATGAACAAGTAAATATAATTAATGACCAAATTCTGCTAAAAGCCGTAGTAGGTGATGACAATCGTTTATGTTGACTGTTTTGAACTTTTGATTAGCCGATATTATTAGTGATTTGTAAAATGGGGTTTAGTTAAATGGTTGTTTATAATTAATTGAAAACTTGTTAAATGGTATATCTAAAGAGATTACTTTAGTTTTTTGATCACTTACTACATTTACAAACATCATATGAAATTACAATTATTATTACTCTAATCATACGATTACTTACATCATTTATTCTTATTAAAAAATTAAAAATCGAGGTTAGCATCAAAAGCACTTGTTGCAGCCTTCGTTTTTCTATCAATCACATTCAAAAAATCGAGGCTAGCATAGTCCTGGACTTGGACTGGGTCGGGTCCGGGCCGGGCCTAGGCCCGGGCGGGCCACTGGTTCTGAATAGGTGGGCCCAGGACCGGCCCGGGTATCAACTGGGTCCGGGTCTGGGCCAGGCCTCGGGCCTCTTTATATATATATTTTTTTTTTTTGCTTTTTCTAATTAACCCCCAACCCCCCCACCCCCAACCCCCCCCGCCCCCCCCCCCCCCCCAAAAAAAAAACACCCAGCCCAACCCGTTGGAATAAAAAAAAACAAAAAAAAAAATTGATTTCGGCCCAAACCAGGCCCGGGCCTGGCCGGGTCTCATTTTGAAGGAACCGTGCCCTGAACCGTCCCCCCCTCGGGCTGGGTCAAAGCCCGGTACCCCCGAACGGTGAACCAGGCCGGTTCTGGGCCCGCACAGTAGCGGGCCGGGCCGGTTCACGTGCCGGGTGGCCCGACCCGAGTCCACCACTAGGCTAGCATATAAAGCCCTTCTTGTAGCCTTCACTTTTTTTGCCTCCCTCTATTCAATTCATTTATACGGATTTTAATTTTTAACTATCATGAAAGTCTACAATCAATAATCGATGGCGCTAATTGAGTTATACCAAGCGAATAGAGGCAAAATATACCGTACACCCGGTTGTACGGTCCTCACCGTACAACCGGGTACTTTTGTAATTGTTTTCAACTTCTCCCAAGCCGGTCCACATTTGAGCTGCCCTGATTCCTTCGGCACCATACGAAGAGGAACGTCGGCTGATCACTGGTGTTCGCTGTTGGTTGCTAATTGATTCATGAAGAGGAACGTCGGCTGATTCCTTGCTTTTCCCATTTGTGTTTTGTTTTCTTTTCTCTTTTATGTTTCCTTGCGTTACTGATTTCCTGAATTGCTAATCAATTACGTATTACGTTTTTTCCTTATCTATTCTTTTATTCTTTTACTTCTTTTCTTGCTTTTACTTGTTTCCTTCTTTCTTTCTTTTTTTATTTTTTATTTTAATATTTATTCAACTATAAAATATTTTAGATATTTATTTTTTGTTTTTCTATAGCTCATTTTGTAAGTTACGCATGCTCATTTGATATTGGTTTTATGCTCATTTTAAAATGTCATATTGAGCACATATTGAGTACCATAGAAATGAGTTTTATGTTAAATTCAAATGAGTATAACGTCAAAAAATGAATGAGCACACAAAAATAATAATGTATTATGTATTTATAATTTTATATTAATTAGGTTGTCTAATTATAGTAGGAAATCTCTTGTATCTTGAACTCCTTTATTATAAATATACTTCTGGGGCTACCATTACGGTAGGCTTCCATATTATTCTCACATGGTATCAAGAGCCCTAGACAATTAATTTTTTTTCGATCGCTCAACCATGGCTTCCTCGGCTGCGCCTTCTTCCTCGGCTGCGCCTGTTTCTTCTTCCCCTGCCATGGAGTTTATACCGTCGCAGAGCCAGAACGACCATATTTTTCCCACAACGCTGCCGTTCTTGAGCTCGCCGGATAGTTCGACGCTTCCGCCGCTGACCGTAGGCAGCTGGGTTCCTCCGGTCTTCACGTGGTCACCGACGAACCCCGATGTTTCATTCTCTTTGTCTACATCGGCGACCTTAACCTCGGACGTCGTTCAACACACTGAGCCCGGCTTCTCCAGCGAGAGTCAGTTCGCTGGTTCGACTTTCATCGGCTCTCCAGGAGTGTCTACCATACCACAGGTCAATCCGATTGGAACTCGGCCGCAGGTATTCACGTCTAATTCCTCCTTGGCAGTTCTTGCACAATCCTTGGGAGTATCAGCCATGAATATTACGAATATTGTTACCACCAAATTGAATGCTGTTGAAGATTATTTACCTTGGCGCACACAGTTTGAATCCTTTTTAGTTTCACACACAATGCTTGGTATTTTGGATGGTACACTGTCTGCCCCACCTATGTACATCAATAATACCCAAAATTGTCAAGTTATGAATTCTGACTATTGTCATTGGCTAAAATTGGATCAAACTGTGCGCTCCTGGTTATTTGCTACATTATCTCGTGATATTTTAGTTGAGGTGCATACTTTGAAACATTCCAAACTGATTTGGGACCGACTGGAGTCTCGCTTTATGGCTGCTAGTTTGGCTCGTTCCATGGAGCTTAAGACCATGCTTAGTACATTACGTAAGAAAGAATCTCAATCCATGGATCATTATCTAAGGGACATTCGCAATATTGCTGAAGCATTATCGGCCATTAACTCTCCTGTTCCTATGAAGGAGCTCCTGGAACGTACACTTATTGGTTTAGGTTCTGATTATCAATCAGTGGTTACTCCTCTCATGCTTTTTCCCGAGGGGTTAACTTTTGACAAGTTGTGCACTAAACTGGTTCAACAAGAACAATGGCTACTGTTTCAACGGCGTCAAGAGCAGCAGTTGATTGGCACTCCGGCGTTTGCAGCTCACCAACAGGCTGCACAGCCACCCGCAGCAGCACAACGTGCTCCGCCACCTCAGCAGCAGCAGTACGGACAGCGTGGCCGTGGTGGCCGACGCGGGCAGAGAGGCAGGGGCGGTCGGGGACGTGGCGGCAGAGGTTACGGCCAGCAGCAGGCCTATGGTCCGCACCCTCCCTACGGCCAGCCCTCTAACTACGGCCATCAACCTACTGTTGGTGGTGGTCAATTCGGAGCTTCCTATCCTTATAATCCTTCATCCCAGGCAGCTTATGGACACTATGGAGGCTCACCCACACCACACTTGGGACCATCAGGTACAGTTATAGGTAATACAGTTGCGCCATGGTATTCTACTAGTTATGCTTTATCTGCTTCTGTTACTAACGGTGTATATGCAGGTTCACCATCTTTTGACCATGGTTTTGGTAGTGTCCCTCCTCCTGTAGTCTGTCAAATTTGTCATTCTCCAGGTCACTCTGCTGCTACTTGTTCTTCTCGCTTTGTTCAGTCTTCAACTCCTGCTTTAGCTGTTTCAACCGGAGAATCTTCATCTGCTGTTTGGTTTCCTGACTCCGGTGCATCTGCTCATATGACACCTCATGAAGGTAATTTATTTGATAAATCCTCCTCCTCTGGATCACTATCTGTTACAGTTGCTAATGGTTCTACTTTACCGGTGGCTACTGTTGGTAATGTGTCATTATCTACTTTATCCAGGCCTCTCCATTTAAAATCTGTTTATCATGTTCCCCAAATTAAATACAATTTATTATCCATCCAAAAATTATGTGCCGACAATAACTGTTTTGTCATTTTTGATAAAAATTTTGTTTTTGTAAAGGACATACCCACGGGGAAGGTTCTTCTTCAGGCATCCAATGATGGAGGAGTTTACCCTATTACCTTATCCAGACCTTTAGCTCTCAGCACCCATGTTGCACCTGGTCCGGTCTGGCATCGCCGCTTAGGACACTGTGGGAGTCGTATTTTGGATAGGCTTAAGAAATCTGGCTCTATTTTAAGCACATCAACTTTTTCTCATGATTGTACTTCTTGTCGTTTAGGCAAATCTCAACGCTTACCCTTTCAGGAAGTTCTTCATAAATCTACAGTACCATTATATTTAATTCATTCAGATGTTTGGCAATCCCCTGTTCTATCTGATTCTGGTTTTAAATATTATGTTCTTTTTATTGATGACTACTCTCGCTTTACTTGGTTATACCCCATGCGCCGCAAGGATGAAGTTGTTCGTCATTTTCAGCACTTTAAATTAATGGTGGAAAATTTATTGGATAATAACATCAAAATTTTTCAAAGTGATGGAGGGGGTGAGTTTGATAATAGTGGTATGCGTCATATTTTTTTGCAAAATGGTATATTATTTCGGAAATCATGTCCTGACACCCCCCAACAAAATGGGGTGGCAGAACGTAAACACCGTCATTTGTTAGAATTAGCCCGCACTATGCTTTTTGAAGCAAACTTACCGGCTAAATTCTGGGTTGACGCTGTTTACACCGCTACCTATATTATCAACCGCCTTCCCTCTCCAAATTTAAATGGTTTTTCTCCCTTTGAAAAATTATTTCACCATCCACCAGACTTCTCCTTTATGCGGGTTTTTGGGTGTGCCTGTTTTCCAAATTTTAATGCCACATCCGCCAATAAATTATCTCCGAGGTCGGTACTGTGTGTATTTTTGGGATATGCTCCTGAATATAAAGGGTATCGTTGTTTATATCCTAAAACTGGTTGGATTTACATTAATAGAAATGTGCGTTTTCATGAAAATCACTTTCCATATTCTGAGCTAGTTTCATCTTCCACCTATCCGACGGAACACACTCTCCACGGGTCCGTTGCGTCTTTGTCTACACCGACTCGTGAACCAGCCGCTGAGGTGCAGCCTCTTCTTTTACCCAGCCTACCCACTTTCGCACAGCAGCCACCCACTTCGACAGCTCCACCGCCTCGGCCGACCGAGACCAGTGCCTCACGTATACCCACCCCGTCGATCCCAGACCTCCTGCCCAACGACCTCAGCCTTTCCTACTCCCCAGTTCTGCCTACAGCTCACCACACCGACACACCTAGTACAGCCCCGTCTTCTCCGGTAAGCTCGGCCTCTTCGGCCAGTCAGACCCCTCCATCCGATAGTCCTCCCTTGAATCATCACCCTATGCAAACCCGTTCTAAATCGGGAATTTTTAAGCCTAAACAGATTTTTACTTTAAAAACGGATATTGCGGCATGTGATCCTTCTAGTTTTTCTCAGGCTAATAAAGATTTTAAATGGAGAGCTGCTATGGCCGAAGAATTTAATGCACTTATTAATAATAACACTTGGGAATTAGTTTCTCCTAATAATCGGCAGAATGTGGTTGGGTCGAAGTGGATTTATAAAACCAAATTTAATTCTGATGGTTCTATTGAGCGGTTTAAAGCACGTCTGGTTGCTCAAGGTTTTAATCAACAGGCAGGTGTAGATTTTTCCGAAACTTTTAGTCCGGTGGTGAAACCCACTACCGTTCGCCTTGTCCTCACCCTTGCCGTGTCTTATGGTTGGCCGATTCGTCAACTTGATGTCAAAAATGCATTCCTTCATGGTCACCTTACGGAGGAGGTTTACATGCGTCAGCCACCGGGTTTTGTTCATCCTCAGTTCCCTAATTATGTATGTCGCCTGCGCAAAGCAATTTATGGTCTTAAACAAGCCCCACGTGCCTGGTTTTATAGGTTCAGTAGCTTTCTTCTCATGCATGGTTTTATTTGCAGTCGCTCAGATAATTCCTTATTTATTTATCGTCATGGCACACATACATTATATCTTCTTCTCTATGTTGATGACATTATTATCACAGGTAACTCCCAATCTTTCATTAATTCTTTTATATCGTGTCTTGATCAAACCTTTGCAATGAAAGATTTGGGTGCTTTACACTTTTTCTTGGGAGTTCAAGCTGTCCATACTTCTCGGGGTCTATTCCTTTCTCAGCAAAAATATGTGTCTGATCTCCTTCTTCGCTTTCATCTTCATACTCTTAAACCTGTCCGTACTCCTCTTCCTACTCGTACCAAATTGTCGTTGAATGATGGTGAATTATTAGCAGATGCCACTGAATACAGGAGTATGGTAGGAGCACTACAGTATTTAACTATGACTCGACCTGATATTACTTATGCTGTTCACCTGGTTTCCCAATTTATGCATGCTCCTCGTACTACACATTTTTTGGCTGTTAAGCGTATTTTCAGGTACCTACAGGGATCATTGGATTTTGGATTATTGCTACAGCCGAGTTCGGCAGCACCTAGTATTTTGGCTTACTCGGATGCCGATTGGGGAGGATGCCCGGACAGCAGCAGGTCTACCTCTGGTTTTGCTATATTTTTTGGGCCCAATCTCGTCTCCTGGAAATCTAAGAAACAGCCCACCGTATCCCGATCTTCTACGGAGGCAGAATATCGAGCCATTGCCCACACAGTTCAAGATACTCTTCACATCCGATCCATTCTGTTCGAATTGGGTGTCACCATCGATAAACCTGTTCAGCTACTCTGTGATAATGTGTCTGCTTCTTACTTATCTGCTAATCCTATTCAGCATGCCCGCAGCAAACACATTAATATTGATTATCATTTTGTTCGCGAACGGGTGGCTCATGGTGACTTACAGGTCAAGTTTGTTCCTACTCAGCTTCAGTTGGCAGATATCTTCACAAAGTGTTTATCTCCACAACGATTTACGTTCTTGAGAGACAATCTGCGCATTGTATCCCCTGCACAGCTTGAGGGGGTGTAATAATGTATTATGTATTTATAATTTTATATTAATTAGGTTGTCTAATTATAGTAGGAAATCTCTTGTATCTTGAACTCCTTTATTATAAATATACTTCTGGGGCTACCATTACGGTAGGCTTCCATATTATTCTCACAAAAAATCCGTTTTTAAATTTTTTATACTCATTTTGTAAGTTACGTTTGCTCATTTAGTACTATTTTATACTCACTTTAAAAGGTTGCACACTTCAGACATATCATACCACATTAGAAATGAGTTTTCTTTTCATTTAACAGAAACCATTATTTCCATCTCAATAGAGGAGGTTTGATGCTCAATGAAAATATCGTGATTTTCAACTAACAAACCAACTAAGAAATTCATTAGTGCTCATTTTGTTAGTTACGTATGTTCATCTGATACCGATCTTATGCTCATATATTAGACTCCTAATACTCTACGTAATAGACCGGGTGATCATTAAAAGTTCATTAATGCTCATTCACAAGAAACTGTGGTTTTCATCTCAATAGCGGATGTTTGATGCTCAATTAAAATGACGTGATGTTCAACTAACAAAACCTTACGATTTTCGTATCAATGTACACTTTGTAGTTATGTATGCTCATTTGGTACTGATGTAAAGCTCATTTTTACAATGTCATATCAATGCATATTTCAAAAGTATCATATTATATTAGACTCGCATATTGAAATTAATAATAGTGAATTATAGATATAATTTAATAAGTTTTTATAAAAGAAAAAATAAGGAAAGGAAAGAGAATTAGAATATATGAAGAAAATATCGTGAAACTCATTGTTAGTCTCCTAATACTCAATAAAATAGACCAGATGCTCATTAAAATTACACAATTACTCATTTAGCAGGAGCCACAATTTTTGCCTAAATTACAAAATTGCCACCGAAAAAAAATTGGTCAGTATTGATTGTTGGATTGACTTTCTTAGTTGGACCGGGTGTACGTACACTCGGTTGTATGATATAGGCTCTCGCGAATAGAGGCGTGTGCAAATTAGGAAATTCCGGATATACGAAACAATATAGCACATACCTAAAAGCAACTGTTATTAATATTTTTGGCTTTGACCGTTCATAACAAAAAATTTTTATATATATAAAAACAGAATCGTGAGAACAGAATGTCCAATCTGACCATTAAAAATTACACGTGTCAAATGATTGTTAGATAGACATACAACTGCGTTCTATTACAACATACACGTTCCACTAATCCTGACTATTCTCAGATACAACCACGTGGTAACTCGGTTTACATGGAAGTCTAATAGTGGACGGTTACATCTCAATTGCACGTCTTGCACAAGACGTTCCACAATGCAGTTTAAATCCACTTCAAACATTACTTTGCAGTTGAAATGAATTCAAGCGATGAGATCTGTACACATGGCACTTTCAATCAACCGGTTTATATTTAACAGTTTCCAGAGCATCATTTTGCACACATCAGAGATTTTATCATCCCATTTTCACGAACTCTCTAAAAAAACATACTGTATAAGTAAACAAGCATTGAAAGAGGGTAAAATCAGAGGAACTATCATGAAAAAGCAAGTCCTAATTGAAAACAAACACTCGAGAGCACCACAGGTACTTTTTTGATCCGTTCTTAATTTCTAACTAATTTTTTATTATTATATGAATATATTTAATATCTTACTTTTTTACACATCAAATAAGATATTGCACGTATTTGCATTCCGCACACCGGTGTAATGTTCTAAAGAGATACTACATATTAACAATGAGTCTAGAATGTAGTAAGAATACTTTAAGAATAAATCGCATGTATGTTCAAATAATTAAGTTCACATATAAAATCTTTATCTTTTAAACTAGAACATATTGCTTCAAATTATTGCAACAAAATTCTAATTCTGAACAATACTTTATAATACAAACAGAATATGTATGTCTTGGCAAGGAAAGTTGGATATAATTATAAAATTATACCTCACACAATATTATGTAGTGATTACAATAACTAAGGCAACAATTTAATGATTTCAACTAAAGTGGATTCCTCTATTTATTTTCAATACACATGTATAGTAGTATCATACAAAGGTACCACAATACTTGCTTAACCAAAATAATGTTTAAGGTGAGTTTTAGCATGGGATTGAAGAGAGGGAAGAATACTTGCATCTTTATCTCTTCAAAGAGAACATTTTGCTTAAAAAATACTGTTTTGAGGAATCCAATTCTAAACAATGTTTTAAGAGAATAAGTGAATATGTATGATTTGATAAGGAAAATTATCATAGAATTACAAGATTATAATGCTTCAAAGTTACTAATAGGCATGAAGATTAAATGTATAATCAGAGTTTAGAAGCAATACTTAAACTTAGAAAAAATATTGGTTCGCAAAATGTATGCCAAATCATATTGAAATGAACTAATTATTTTATTATTTTATTATTTTTATAGAGGCAAAGGAGATTCTGATACATTAACTTACATAAATATTTCCATATTTTTCCCCTTTTACTTACACTTCCTCCTTTCAACCCACCTTCAAGCACTTCGTTACACCCGAAATGAAACATAAAATAGATCAACTAAAATAATTTAGATGCCATATTAGGCATATGGTCTATAATTTATTGTAATGATTAGAGATGTTCATATATAATAAGTAACCATCAAGGTATCTACATTAATACATATACAACTGAAGTCAAACATAAAACATTTACATCGAGTGTTTATAGAAACACATAAATTTATATAAAATTAGGAAGTTTATTACATAAACTTGATTCAACTACAGAAAAACTGAAACACCAATATAAGATTTGAAAAGAAAAATGAAAACCATACAAGCCACAAGGGCAGTACTTATATACAATTACACTATTATGTAGTGATTAAAATTAGCACCAATGCAATAATCCCAACTACAATGGAGTCCTCTACTTATTTTCTATGCTTATATATAATACTACGTAGTATCATACAAGGTACCACAAAACTGGCTTAAATGTAAACCTTAGGTTGAACATTAACAAGAGAGATTGACTAATAACTCCTATGGGCACAGATGCACATATTTGCCATAAGTTTTTGGCATAGTTGACAAAAATGCATTTTAACACACTAGGCATCATCCAGGCTTGAGAAGGAGCGTGCGTGTGAGAAAGCCGGACTGATCTAGAAGAATTCAAACGGTGAGAGTGAGCTACAGTGTGCGTGTATATATTTATATACGGAGTAGTTAGAGACCTAGGTTTGGGCTCAATCGAGCCAGGGCGGTAAATGGGCCGAAGAATATTATGTTCCGGATCACAAGTGCGGAGGAGTATATTGAGACTACATAAAAATTAATATTCATATACTCTTTTTTTAACGGTATTCATATACTCTTCTAAAAAATAAAACAAGATAAAAATAATATTAATGAATTGAGTGAAAATATTAATATTATAAAAAGACGGAGTTATAGTCATTTGATTAGGATTAATTATAACTAGTTTTTCTTACCCGTGCCGTGCACGGGATAAAATACATTTTTATATATATCTAAAGAGAGTGGATGACTGAATAAAGATGTAGACATTGTAGCTCAATTTATATTTGATAGTTCGTCATCTGATCAAAGGATTGAACAATGACATCATCTTTTCAATCCTTACTAAACTTTCGTCATTATAAAAGGCTTAATAGACTTAATGAGAATATTTTGTACGTCTTTATTTACTGTTTTCATTTTTGCATTTTACCATCTCAAATTGTACGCTTTCATTTTTATCCCCATGTAAATATCTTCTTGTTACTTATAATACTTAATAAATGACGATCACGAGTCTGCACTTGCCGCATTTATTTTGATGATTTACCTTTTGGATTTATAAAAAGTTTTGTGGTCCTTAGATTTCAATAGTGGTGACGCGACGATAATAGATTGCATGGAAACAACGGTGAGTCTTCGGGCAACAATAATGATGTTTAGTTTATCTTTATTAGATATATATAGTGGGCATTATGATCTTATTAGATACTCTCCCTTTTCTAAAAAGGTTTGTCAAATTGACATTTTTTCAAAGTTTATCAATTTTGATCAATGACTATTCTAATATGAAATTATTTTGAATGAAAATTATAGTAATGTTTTTGTTTTATTTTTTGTTTTGATAATGTTAAAAATGTTTATCTATTTTTACACTTATATTGATTTTATATTATTATTATTATTACAATATTTTTCAAATTTATAAGATTTTTTATAAGATTAAGCAATCGTTTGATTTACTTTTTTTTAAAATAACCTTACATATAACAATTATAATCACTTGATTGACGCTATTTTTAAAGTAAACATATTTATATGATACTTTTCTAATTTACATATAACAATTATAATAACTTGATTTGAAATCTTTGTATTTTTGCTTTGATTATCGCGAGGGATGTTTAAGGCATAGTTTTTTTTGAATAATTACTTAATAATATTCATATTGTATTTCAAGTTATTCAAAACATGCATACATTGAGAGTTTTTCATAATTGAAAAAAAATGCTAAAGACAATATGTCAAGTGAAAACTTTCAGAAGATTTTACTTTTTTTTTATCAGTCAACTTTTTAATAAACACGTAACTTTTGATTCTTCTCATTAAATTATGTAATAATTGGAACTATTTTTCAAAATTGATTTTACAAATAGATGAAAGATAAATTATATAAAATAGGTAAAGTGATCTTCTATAATAACTTCAGTCAATTCGGTAGAAAAAGTAAATCGAACCTTACATATGTATTTTAATTATTACACAATTAAGCGTGAAAAAACAAAAGTTTTGTGTTTACAAAAATTTAAGAGCCCATTTGATAACCAATATTTTCAGCTTATCAAATCTTATTAGACAACCTTTTCATAAACATGTAACTTTTGAATTTTCATGCTAGATTGGTTGCTTTCACAATTAAATATACTTAATGTCATTTAGATTGTGCTTAATATTTTTATTTGCGTTTTTCTTTATGTTACACTTGAAAGACTCTTATATGCACAAATTCATTTTTTACTTCATCATTTATTTGGTTGGAGCAGCAAATATGGCATCAATAAAGTTAATTGAATCACATCATTGCTAATGTCCAAAAATGTTACGCAGTATTTTTACATGAATGCCAGGTGCTATGACTATTGAATTAGATATCAACATCTTTTTCGGTAACTCACACTCTTTAGATGTCATAATAAAATACTATTCTTACATTCTACGTAGTATAATAAAAATAAAAAAATAAAAATATCTTTTACCTGGGTAAAAAATAAGACTGTGTGTGCTAACATTTGCTAAATACACATTTGTCTGATCTACGAAAGTAAAAGTTATATTTACTTTAGTGTATATGTTAAATATCAACATAAATCTTGATATATTTTGTCGTGAGTTTCAGATCCGTAAAAGCTTTATTAATTACATATATAGGAATCATATCGTAATTCTGAAAGTGGCGTTTAAGAGCTAGATAAATAAGCTAGACTGTGTATAAAGAGTAATTATTTTACCCATGGATGTAACATTAATATAGTATTATTCGGTCATAAAATTTAAATCATTTTTCTTTTCTAAATATGGGACATAGTTTGATATGCTTATGTTTCAATTATTATTTGCCACTTGATGTGAGGATCTTTTTATAGATTAAATTCAACTAATCTTCTTCGTTCAATAACACTTATTTTAAATCAATCTAACGGAAACTAAATCCACCATCACCATTCGCGTTTTGCAACCGGCCTGTTGTGACCGCCATGACCTTCATTGAAATAAGAATGTCACAAAATTATATATTCCGAGCTTGTTTCTTAAAGATTGAGTTAGGACTAATTTGCTCAATTCTAAATCTTAGAAGAGCTAATATCTTCAAACAAACGACCACATCCATTATTAAATAAATAAATTACAACAATGTGTGGTTATTAGTTTAAAAAAACAATAAGCTACAAATGAATAGCCCGTTAGGTGACCCTATTTTTCGGCTTATCAGGATTATGAGTTAATATAACTTTTTTCACTAAACACGTAACTTTTGATTACGCACGCTGAATTGTGTAAGAATAAGAAAAGGTAAAGTTGATGAAATTATTTTTTGGATGTATTGGCTGAAGTTACTGTAGATGATCATTTTAGCGGGTTTTTCATATAATTTTTTCTTTATTTTATTAATAAAATATATTTTAAATATTATTTTTTTCATAAATTAGCAGAATCAGCCAATCCATACTTAACAAATAAGACATACTTAACAAATAAAAATATGCATTATCATCCAACGTTATAATCGACTAAATAGGTGATTTTCTGTTGGTTATAATAACTCATACATATGTCGCTGCGCGTGCACAAATATATAGTATAACTAAAACTAAATCATTTTATTAGTCAGTTGTATTAACTTGCACATAGGGCAATCCTAGAAAAAAGTTAAGTGCACATGTGATAATTTCTCTTTTTAGCTTATTTGTTTAACTGTCAATTTTTTAATAAACTCGTAATTTTTAATTCTTCTCACTGAATTATGGAATAATAGATGTACTAAAAACTATATAGATGAGAAAAATTATACATAGTATAAAATAGATAATATGATATTCTACAATAACTTTAGTCAATTAAGTAAAAAAAAGTAAATCTAACCTTTTATATATATTTTGATTATTACACAATTAAGCTTGAAGAATCAAAAGTAACGTGTTTATACAAATTTAAAAGCCTCTTTGACAACCTCTCTTTTCAGCTTATCTATCTTATCAAACAACTTTTTTACAAACATGTAACTTTCCATCCTCCATGTTGATTTGGATAACAATCAAAATATATAAAATTAGATTTATCTTTTTGACTGAATTGACTGAAGTTATTGTAGAAGATTATTTTAATTTTTTTATATAATTTTTCTTTAATCTATTAGTATAATTTTTCTCTAATCTATTAGCAATTACATATTGGAGGATATGTGTTTGATTGTAATTGCATTTGAGTGCCATTATTTTTGCATCCATAAAATCCAAGTAAAATTTTATAGAAAAGGGTTGCAATAGCAATCTTATATATCGGAGTATTTATTTATGAAATTGTTATGGGACCAATTGATTTTACTCTAGGAGTCTAGGCAATTTAAAAATCTATGTTTGATGAGGAGAATGACCGTGAGAAAATATGGCTTTTGAGTAAATTGCTCTAAATTTGACACATGACAAAATTTTCCGTAATTGTATCTCTCAAATGTATTAATGTATTATGTATAGATAGATAAATTTTTATATACTCAATATTGGTGTCATATGAAAGTGTTGAGTTTAATCCAACACGATATAGTAAATATATGTATAAATGTGTATGAACAACTCAGTTTTTACGTGGAAACCCGAAAGGGAGAAAACCACGGGACTTTTTCGGCTAATGTCCAAGCCCTCTCTTTCTCATTAGGACTCTCCTCACAATTACATTGTACAAGCTCCCATTAATGGAGTATTGAGCTAAGTCTAAAAGAAGGAGGAAGATGAAGCTAAAAGAGGATCCCCAAAACATGGAGGGAAGCCTCCTATTTATAGGGGAAAGGGGAAGGGTGCTCTCCACCCTAATGGGCCAAACGGGCCGATGCCGGGCCTAATGGCCAAAGTGGGCCAGAATGGGCCGAAATGGACCTAGCTGCTCGGGCTCCTGAACAGTAATAGGCCGGGGTAATATATCCCAACACAAGTCCCCTAGTTTCTTGAGTAGTGAGCGTGCGAATCTGCTCGAGAAAGTATACTCTTGCCTGCGCTCCTCCTCTGTCTTGCTGGAAACTGTGTCTTCGAATAATCATAATATACGAGTGAGTGTCTGCACTCCTGAACGTAATCTGCCGGTGAGGCACCCCCCTTCCCGACGGGGTTGGGCGAAGGGTGCTCCTCTACGGGCACGCTCCCCCTGAATGCATCAGGCGAGAGTAGAGGACCCTGACTCGAGCTTTCCAATCGGAGGAGCTTAGAGGTCCATGCATCTACAAACCGACGTCGCGGTACTGTCAAAACATGGTGCACGTGTGTATGTATGAATGTATGAGGTATGATGCATGAATGCATGAATGCATGTAATGTATGAGTGCAATGTATGAGAGAAGGAATGTGAGATGTGATAGAAAGCGGTGGCTCTCATCGATAAACCGGGCATGTCAGCGCCGAGGGGCAGACGTGCTGCATAAGAGACGTTCGTCGCCATCCTGAAAGGGATGGGCGACCCTAACGTGAGCCAGATACGATGGCGCTGGGGCGCTGATCGTGCTGCATAAGAGACGTTCGTCGCCATCCTGGAAGGGATGGGCGACCCTAACGTGAACCAGACACGATGGCGCTGGGGCGCTGATCGTGCTGTATAAGAGACGCTCGTCGCCATCCTGAAAGGGGTGGACGACCCTAACGTGAGCCAGACACGATGGCGCAGGGACGCTGATCGTGCTGCATAAAGACGTTCGTCGCCATCCTGAAAGGGATGGGCGACCCTAACGTGAGCCAGACACGATGGCGCTGGGACGCTGATCGTGCTGCATATGAGACGTTCGTCGCCATCCTGAAAGGGATGGGCGACCCTAACGTGAGCCAGACACGATGGCGCTGGGGCGCTGATCGTGCTGCATAAAGACGTTCGTCGCCATCCTGAAAGGGGTGGGCGACCCTAACGTGAGCCAGACACGATGGCGCTGGGATGCTGATCGTGCTGCATAAAGACGTTCGTCGCCATCCTGGAGGGAATGGGCGAGCCGAACCGTGAAGCCAGGTACGATGGCGCTGAGGGGCCGATCGTACGGCATAAGACGTTCGTCGCCATCCTGGAGGGAATGGGGCGATCCGAACGTGAAAGAGACACGATGGCGCTGAGAAGCCGATCGTGATGCATAAGACGGTCGTCGCCATCCTGGAGGGAATGGGCGAGCCGAACCGTGAATCCAGGTACGATGGCGCTGAGGGGCCGATCGTACGGCATAAGACGTTCGTCGCCATCCTGGAGGGAATGGGGCGATCCGAACGTGAAAGAGACACGATGGCGCTGAGAGGCCGATCGTGATGCATAAGACGGTCGTCGCCATCCTGGAGGGAATGGGCGAGCCGAACCGTGAAGCCAGGTACGATGGCGCTGAGGGGCCGATCGTACGGCATAAGACGTTCGTCGCCATCCTGGAGGGAATGGGGCGATCCGAACGTGAAAGAGACACGATGGCGCTGGTACGCTGATCGTGATGCATAAGACGGTCGTCGCCATCCTGGAGGGAATGGGCAAGCCGAACCGTGAAGCCAGGTACGATGGCGCTGAGGGGCCGATCGTACGGCATAAGACGTTCGTCGCCATCGTGGAGGGAATGGGGCGATCCGAACGTGAAAGAGACACGATGGCGCTGAGAGGCCGATCGTGATGCATAAGACGGTCGTCGCCATCCTGGAGGGAATGGGCGAGCCGAACCGTGAAGCCAGGTACGATGGCGCTGAGGGGCCGATCGTACGGCATAAGACGTTCGTCGCCATCCTGGAGGGAATGGGGCGATCCGAACGTGAAAGAGACACGATGGCGCTGAGAGGCCGATCGTGATGCATAAGACGGTCGTCGCCATCCTGGAGGGAATGGGCGAGCCGAACCGTGAAGCCAGGTACGATGGCGCTGAGGGGCCGATCGTACGGCATAAGACGTTCGTCGCCATCCTGGAGGGAATGGGGCGATCCGAACGTGAAAGAGACACGATGGCGCTGAGAAGCCGATCGTGATGCATAAGACGGTCGTCGCCATCCTGGAGGGAATGGGCGAGCCGAACCGTGAAGCCAGGTACGATGGCGCTGAGGGGCCGATCGCACTGCATAAGACGGTCGTCGCCATCCTGGAGGAAATGGGCGAGCCGAACCGTGAAGCCAGGTACGATGGCGCTGAGGGGCCGATCGTACCGCATAAGACGTTCGTCGCCATCCTGGAAGAGATGCGCGATCCGAACGTGAAAGAGACACGACGGCGCTGAGAAGCCGATCGTGCTGTATAAGACGGTCGTCGCCATCCTGGAGGGAATGGGCAAGACGAACCGTGAGTCTGGACACGATGGCGCTGAGGGGCCGATCGTGATACAGAAAAATAGTGATGATCATCTCATGGCCCTCGGCCTGTCGGTGAGTGGTAATCGTCTCACGGCCCTCGGCCGTGCTGGTGATGTGTCAAGTCTCTCTCCTGATTGGCTGTGAGAAGCCGATCGTCTGCCAGGACTCCATCCGGGAAGGAATGGTGAGCCTGAAATAAATCTGGGCGATGTCCCTTCTACCTGATCTGGGGGGCTAATCGTCGTTCGAGGCAAAAGAAAACCTGATGTTAGCCGATCGTCGTCGGCCACTTCATTCTTCGTACCTAAGTTTTGTAATTATTCTTTACATATGTTTTCCAGTTTGTACTTCCCGGCCAATAGCGCCGAGGGATAAAATCGTTCTTTGCTCCGTGCTCTTCTGGCATCTTTTTTTTTTTTTTTTTTTTTTTTTTTTTTTTTTGGAGTCTTTTAATCTTCGTTCGTCATTGGTCCTTGGTCCTACCGGCGTTCTTACATCGAAGATACGTTCGGTATCCGCGGACATCGCAATGAGGAACAGGTATATCTACATCGAGATTCCCCCTTTTTCGTTCGTCCCTGGTCCTTTTAGTCTTACCGGCGTCTCTTGCATCGAAGAAGACGTTCGGTACCCAAGGAACTCGCAGGGACGAACTGGTTTACCCTCACGGGTTCCCGTCTTTGTTATCCCACGTCCATCGATCCATGGTCATTGTGGGATGAACAGGTTTATCTTGGCAAGGCTCCCTTGGTTCGTCTAGCCCCCTCCGCGTCTCTACTAACCTCTACATCGAGAGGCGTTCGTCTTCGGCGGTGGGAGAAGATCTGGCACACCCGGGCAAGATTCCCTTCCACATAGGAGCTACCCTCCTCCTCTCCCCATCTTTTTTTTTTTTTTTTTTTTTTTGTTTGAGGGAGGCAATCTATACTCTTCGTTCGTCATTGGTCCTTGGTCCTACCGGCGTCCCTACTTCGAGGAGACGTTCGGTATCCGCGGACATCTCAATGAGGAACAGGTTTATCTGCATCGAGATTCCCTGGTGCTTCGTTCGTCCCTGGTCCTTGGTCCTACCGGCGTCCTTACATCGAGGAGACGTTCGGTATCCGCAGACATCGCAAGGAGGAACAGGTTTATCTGCATCGAGATTCCCTGGTGCTTCGTTCGTCCCTGGTCCTTGGTCCTACCGGCGTCCTTACATCGAGGAGACGTTCGGTATCCGCAGACATCGCAAGGAGGAACAGGTTTATCTGCATCGAGATTCCCTGGTGCTTCGTTCGTCCGTCCCTGGTCCGTGGT